>OU744807.1:5044064-5276175 GCA_916614155.1 Mesoligia furuncula | reverse complement strand
CGAAACCCCTTGGTAAGACTGATTGTCAGACTTTCGAGCTTCTGAAGACCCGTTACGATTGTCAAAGATCCACGAATGACAGCCGGGACCAACGGCTTAATGTGCTTTCCGAGGCACGGAGGGGTCTTGGTATGTAAAGTTGGTCACCCATCCACGGACCAACCGCGACAAGCGTAGCTTAACCGGATCGATCGACCCTTGCGGCTGTTATTACTTAGCAACGAGCCTCTCCTTAGCTACAAGGCCCTTTATTACACACAATCTTACTAGCTGTACCTAGTTATTTTCTTAAAAAAGTTTTGTAGACGACACCGACACCGTCTTTCTGTTTATTAAATAAGACCTAGCTTCCGCCCGCGGCTTCGCTCGCAAGGTGTGTCGATAAAAACTATCCTATGTCATTTCCCGGGAATCTATTTCTCTGCCAAATTTTATCGAAATCCGTTCAATGGTTTAGGCGTGAAAAGGTAACATACAGACAGAGAGACAGAGTTGCTTTCAAATAATATTAGTATGGTCATTTTGATTTATCACACTAATAAAGATTAGGGAGGATAAGATTTTTCCCCTATCTGTACAGAAAACCTATCGCACGTTGTTTTTACATGATTGACTTTTAAAATACCACCCCTATGCATCGAAACTTCATGAAAGTCATTATAAAAACATATGTTTCACAAACTAATCGCTGGAGCTGGCTTTAATCGGTTAATTTTAACTTGAAGTTAGAGTTGCCTTGTTCTTTACTAGTGTAATATTGCTTGTTGAAAAAGAAAGTATTATATACACTTTATAGTTTTGCATTAGGTAGGTAAGAAAGAAAGAAGAGAAAAGGAAATAATAATATGTAATTTTGTGGTAAGCATGATGCATAAAAAAATTAAATTAAAAATTTAATCGGGGGACCTCTTAGCATAGAAGGTGTTCCACAGAACGGTCCCCCGACTTCCTTATGAATTTATCTGTTTTAGTCTCGTTACCTAGATTCTTTAAGTTGGGGGTATTTAAATTATTTGATCCTTTTCCAATTACTTACATTTAATTTTAATATTTTTTTGAGTCGGGGGTTTTTTAAATTATTAATTTAATTTTTTATATCATGCTTTTTGTAGGGACTCCTTAATTTTTGTATTTCATTTCTTTTATTTTCTTGCGTTTTAAGATTCAGGTAATTTGGTGTTTAATCAGGTTTTTTATCTGTCAAAAAATAATTATTAATTTATAGCTGAAGAATAATTTTTAAGACTAAACAGACTTTTTTGTTTTATTATATCCTTTTTCTAGTTCTTCCTATAATTAATCAACTTTCGTACAAGTATTTCATAGCTATTAGATTATCTTAGGTATTTCAGATCTAGCTTATAAAATGGGACTGCAACACTATCTGATGTAGAAATACCTACGCTTTTTTAGTAGGATAATTCCATTCATAATAAAAATAGTCAAACTCAGTGGTCGTAGATACCAGGGGGCCTAAAAAGGCCACTTTGGAGAATCATAAAAGGAATTATAAAATGGCGAAAACAGTCCGTGTTTTTCTTTTTTTTCGCTGCACTACGTTGGTACAAACAAAGAGATTGGGATTGGATTTGGATTGGATTGATTGGTATTTTAGCACAGACAAAAAAAATAACTGAAAAATACTTCACCAATGGGATTTGATACGATTAACTTAACAGTTAACTGTCCATTCTGTTATCCTTTTATGATTCTGCCAAAGTGGCCTTTTTAGGCCCCCAGTCATCACTCCACTTTCCTCATCATTCTAGAGCATTGATCGGACAAAAAAATATTTTCAAGTTTTAGTTTTCATTTCGTTAGTTAATATTCCTCATTTCCTTTCAATATAGTGTACATTATTCTACTTGTCAAGCCCAGCTTGCATTTGATACCTTTATTGAGGGAATTGTGAAAAAAAAAATATAATTTGCCATTTTGTGGTGGCGGCCATCGTGGATTTGAAATGTATTATAGTGTATCGTATTCTACTATTCAAGCTCTTTCATTTGATACCCATATTAAGGCAGTTGTGCAAAAATATGTAATCCGCCATTTTGTGGCGGCGGCCATCTTGGACCGATTTTCATCAAACATACCTAAGAACACTCCCGACTAGTTCACCTTTCAAACAAAAAAAACAAAATCAAAATCGGTTCATCCGTTCGGGAGCTACGATGCCACAGACAGACACACACATACACACACACACATACACACACAGACACGTCAAACTTATAAAACACCCCGTCGTTTTTGCGTCGGGGGTTAAAAAGAACTCACAACACAAAAAAAAAATACAAGTTGGGGGGAAAATATGCGACGGCCATCGCTCAACATAATGCTAAGACCCTATGCGAGACAGAGCCCCAGCAGTGGTTTTCAGCGTAGGTAGGTAGATAAATTGCTGTTCTGTGTATGTCGACAAACAGGTATTATTTTGTACGTAAACTTTTTACCCGACTGCGTCAGAAGGAGGGTTATGTTTTTCGAGTGTATGTATGTATGTATGTATGTATTTTTCGAGTGTATGTATGTATGTATGTATATTTCTTTGGCACGCTCTGTAGCCTAAACGGCTTGATCGATTTCAGCTTGAGACGTGCCGTTAGACTCGTCTTAATTGTGAGAGTGACACTGGGTATATCAAAATTGAAAAAAAAATTAAATGGCCGATTTTTGGCGCAATATGTCTTCAAAAAAAATTATTTTTCTCGAAACCTATCGAGTGGGGTATCAAAATTAAGGGTTTTAAAAGGTGATTACAAACATATACATAACTTATATGGTTAAAAGTAATTAGAAGTGACAAATCGTAAAAAACACGTACCAAGAACTAAATCGTTTGCGAAATCTTTCACATTTGTAAACTAAAAAGCTGGAAATAAAAAAAGTAATAAAAAAATAAAAAAACCCGACTGCGAAACTGAAAAGCTACAAACAAGCCCATTTTAAATTAAATAAAAGTTGGAAGCAGGCGGGACCCATACCATTATTATTATATTTTAAAATTCAAATGGGTCCCGCCTGCTTCCAACTTTTATTTAATTTAAAATGGGCTTGTTTGTAGCTTTTCAGTTTCGCAGTCGGGTTTTTTTTTATTTTTTTATTACTTTTTATACAGTTCTGTAGAATGTATGCAGACAAGAATTACGTAAAAAAAAATATCGAAAGTTGCTGAAGTTTACTTCATTCGATTTAGTTGAAAGCTTGGCTTAGAACAATTCGGTTTACAAACATTATGGGGTTTATTTCTATACGATGATTAAAGTTAAATGACGTTCAAACGTCAAAAATGTTGGTTAAACTGCCGCTAACCACTACTTAACTTTAAGCACCGTTTATGAATAAAGAGGTAGAAATCCCAGAGCTAGACAACATTTTTAAAAAGGAATTCGTCTAAGAAATCTTCAATGCCACAAGAAAAATCTTGCTGCAACATCGTCATAAAGAAAAAGAATCAGAGTTACCAGAACAAATCTTGAGAATTCTTTCTTAGTTCGTCCCCTAAACAGACACTAAAAGCCACCTGAAGCTCCCCTTCTCCCATTTCTCCCCCATTGTCGAGTTCCCCTACCTTTTAAACAATAATGAACACCTTATTTCGAGTCTTTGATCGCATTACTAGCAACCGTCCAAAAATGAAACATTTAATTTGCTAATTAATTGCAAAATGGCGGGAGCAGTGAGTCGTGGAATGTAACTAGATGGCGCTGTTTTAAGAAATTGAATTAGCGTTCTACAGGTTGGTTTGGAAAATAAATGAAGATTGCAAGAATTTGCAATCTTCATTTATTTAAATATCAAGACTTGATATTTAGTACGATGCAGAGTCATAAATCTGGATTTATAAGATTAGGGCTTTAAAGGATTTTGAATGAAACGTGTTAGTTTTAAATCCTGATGCATTACTGAACGTCACGATGTTCAATAGTATGAACAAAATCCATTACTTAGTTTTAAATGTAGATGAATGAGTTTCGATTTAAATAAAGAATGAGTGACATATTCTATTCTAATTTTATATTCACTTGAACTCCGTTTTAAATCGAGATTTATAGTAAGGCATCATTTTAAAACAGATTCTCAGACATGTCCCTAATATACCTATTTGAAGGGACACATACTAGAAACCTTAAATAAAATACGCTACACATAAAGATTGAAAATTGATAAGTTACAGCTCATACTCGTAAGTAATAGAGTGCACCATCAACCTATTTTCCTGGAGTGGTATCGTATTTTTATAACACAGTGAATATCGACATTAATTTGCACATAGAGCCACTCTAGGGAGTTAATGCTACCCACGTTCTCTATGAAGTTACCGTGACTTAATTTTAAAAAGTGATTCCATTTATTTTAAAAATAGAATGTTGCTTGACATTAAACATGTGTTGTTGACAACATTAAACATTGTTGACAGCGATGAGTTTTAAACCTCCGTGGGTGTTTCGTAGTTTTACCACATAGTCTATTAGTCAGTTACCAGAAAATACAGTCACCGTTATAATTAATGGTAAAATAAATATATTAACGTTGGTTAAAATAATTCCGTGTTCAGACATTAGAGAACATCATCATCTGTCAGTAGATGATGATGTTGATGATTTAAACCCACACTGACAATGACAACACCAGAGTGTTGTCACTGTCAGTGTGGGTTTAAATCACAGATATAGATAGAACTAAATAACGCAAGTATCACGATCTGTATGAAAACTAAGCGTGCCATTTTTTGACTACCTACCATGACGTCACAAGCACTATTTAGTGATGGGAAAATCAAATCGATCCGACCGGGGTCTCGTGCGGCACCCGTCTTGCCCCAACCCCGAGGCCTAGCGCCAGCGCTCAGGCGTGCTCACGCTCACCCAGCCAGCACCCAGCCAGCCAAAGTGGCGGCTTGCGATTTTTGTACGTAAGCTGGTACGATTTTTGGCACGCGAAGTAGTTGCTCTTGCGTTATCTAGGTGTAACTTTATCTGTGGTTAAAATAGTGCATATGTGTAGTTTGTTAAGGTTTAATTTTATGTGAATTTATGTCGTAGAATTTTTTAAAGTATTGTCTTGTTATTTTGTATTTAGTTTTCTTTTAAATCATTATGTCGTAGGATTTTTGAAGTATTGTCTTTATTTTGTATTTAGTTTTCTTTTAAATCTTCGATACGACGTTGTATTTACATATCATTACCTAGTTATCTATAGGCAGACTATATTGTGGGGCCCGTGGCCAAATAATAACAGCCGCACAGGTCGATCGATCAGGTTAAGCTACGCTTGCCGTGATTGGTCTGTAGATGGGTGACCATCGTTACATACCGAGACCCCTTCGTGCCTCGGAAAGCACGTTAAACCGTCGGTCCCGGCTGTCATTCGTGGATCTTTGACAATCCTTACGGGTCGTCAGAAGCCCAAAAGTCTGACAACCAGTCTTACCAAGGGGTATCTTAAATTATGTTACCACGTAACTGGGTTGTGGAGGTCAGATAGGCAGTCGCTCCATGTAAAAAGTATTCAGACTGGAAGCCGACCCCAACATAGTTGGGAAAAGGCTAGGCAAATGATGAGGTATATTAAATTAACAGTTCGAGAACAAACGCGCAGAGTAAATATGGAGGTCACGCCACATTCAATTACTGTTGCTAGGCAACCGCTCGCTTCCTTTACTTCACTATTAATTTACATAGTTGGGTTTATTATTATGTAGGTACAATTATATTGTTACAAGATAGTGTTCTGGACTAATTGTGTCAATTTAGATTATATGATATACAGGGTGAATTTTCCTAGTGGGCGTGGATGGCCAAATTCGAAACTATGAGGAATAGCGAAAAGTACTCAAAGGAGTCGCGGGCTCAATTTTGATGAAAACTAAAACTGCATCATTAGATTTTTGAAAAATCAATATTTCTAGCCAGGAATCGAACCCGTTGATTTTGAAAAAAAAACACCCTGTATTATTACACCATTCGATAGTGTCGCTGATTGCGGGTCGCGGATCGATTTCTTGGAAATAATGATATACGGGAAACTAAAGAAAAGAGCTAATTTTTAACAAAATCCTTATTTTATTTTTCTTATGTTACCTACTTACCTATTAAACCTTAACTGATTAATTGTTCAAAATGATGACCATTGTTTTCAATACATAGCTGGATTCGATGTCTCAAGATTTGTACTGCATTAAAAATTTGAATTTAGAACATAATGTTGTGAAAGTGACTGCGCTGGTGGTGTATTACGCATCATTTCGAACAAGGTACAGGTAAAGTCGGTATGAATACTTTAAAATAATAACCAGTTCATTAAAATCCAACATTTTCCTTAAGTTTGGCGTATGCCATTACTTCCCAGAATTTGATCCTTATTAGAGACACTATCGAGTGGTGTAATAATACAGTGTGTTTTTTTTATCAAAATCAACGGGTTCGTTTCCTGGCTAGGAAGATTTATATTTCAAAAATCCAATGATGCAGTTTTAGTTTTCATCATAATCGAGTCCGCGACTTGTTATGTGAACTTGGTGATGTTTTTCAGGAAAGTCTGGTGCATAGTACGCGCCACCGGCGTGCGTGTATGACCAGATGTGTGAACGTAAACGAAAGTAAAAAAGAAAAACTGGCCAAGTGCGAGTCGGACTCGCACACGAAGGATTCCGTACCACAAGGCAAAAACGCCAAAAAAACATGTTTGTTGTATGGGAGCCCCCCTTAAATATTTATTTTATTTTAATTGTATTATTTATTACTAGCTTCTGCCCGCGACTTCGTACGCGGATCCTGTTGCTTATGCCAGCGACAACGGGGTCGTCAAAATCGAAGATCTAACGTCTGATGTCGAATTCTAAGAGCCCGGGGACGGGACGGTTGTGGTGTCTCGCCGACACCACGTTACGTGACGTTAGAAGTTTCACCTCAATGATATTTCTCAGCAGCGAGACGACTTTGAGCCGGGTCCCATTGCACAGTTTCGGCGGAGTGAGTTTCCGAAGAAGCATAATTGGGACACCGACCTTTAACTTAATGGTGTGCGCTGGTAGTCCACTTGCACTGAGGGAATTGAGAAATTCTACGGGGTAATGTGTGGCGTCATCTTGGTCGACAACAGTGTTTATTGAAGTGTAGATCACTTCATTTCCCTCAATTTCCGCGAGAATGCATTCATTGATCGCTGAAGCTTGGTCGTTTCTGGGTGTTAAAATGGCTCGTTCACACACCCAAGAATTATGTTGGTGCGGTATCTTATTGATGTCCCCGTACACCAGGCGAATCAAATCTTCTAAGGTGGACACCACTCTCCCAAGTATCTCAGGTAGAACCACCTGGCCACCGTCTACTGGTAGCGTTCCCTCACCCAATTTTAAGAGAACATCAGAAAATTCTTGGGCGTGTACATTCCCGCCAAGATGTGCTCACATATACATCGTTAAGCGCAACCTATGAATATGTGGCCATAAGAAAGAGTATTTCAACAAAGCATTCACCTCATCAGCCCTAGTTCCTCGCGTCACCACAGGCAGCGTTTGTGGGAAATGGCCGCGGAACTGTAACGCCACCCATCATTTGCTGGTTCCTGCGGATGTCCTGCAAAGTCCTATTTACCGCCTCTACTGCTTTTCTGTTCGCCATAATGCATTCATCCCACAGGATTAAACAGCAATCTTTAAGCACGCGCCCTTTGTCACTATTGCGTGACACTCCACAAACAGGTGTTTCATTACTCTCTAAATCTATGGGAATCTTAAACATTGCGTGCGCTGTTTTGCCACCAGGAAGCAGTGTTGCCGCGATTCCTGACGATGCTACTGCAATGGCAATCTTGCCTTGCCTCCTGACCTCTGCGAGAATGCCAGTGGTGACAAATATTCTCCCTGTTCTACCAGGAGCATCCAAGAAAAACATTTTACCTTGGCCGAGCCGAGTCAAGGATGGTGTCGAAAATTTGCTTTTGCTCTGAGGTGAACTTAGAGACATGGTCATTGACGACGGTACTCATAGCTCTTGGATCATAATTTATTTCAGAGTTGTACTCTCTGTTTCCAAGCTCTTGTACATCCAGATGTTGTGGAGTCGGTAGCCCATAATCCACCAGAGAACTGCCGCAGATCGAAATGACCATATCTTGAAGTGAACTAAGTTTAGAAAGCGCTCATCAGTTGCCTCAGTATTATCTTCAATAGTGCGTCTCAGACCTCTTAGGAAGTCTTCGACAGAAGATGCCGATATTTCTCCCACAACAGAAGCGGATTTGCAATACCGCAGAACACCATCATGACGACAAACAGATGTCGCAAACGACTGAGATTGTCACTAATGCTGGCCTCCTCAAGTGCGTTGTCCCAGTGCTGATCACCGTCGAGAAGGTGGCGTGCTACGCAAGCAGCGCGGTATGTGGGATACTCAATGTCATCGACTGTCCTTAGAAACGCAAATGATGTTGGGCCGTGCACTGTGTGCAGTAACATTCGCAAATAATAGCACTCACCATTATTTGGGTGCACAGTGTAAGCCCGTCCCAATGCGGTGTCCTTAAAAATTCCTGGAAACCCGTCCACGGCGTGTCCGCGTCGACGTCGATTAAATACACCTCTTTGCTTGTCGTACGTGTAGTACGACGCACCTCATCAAAGGTGAGTGATCTAGCAAAGTTGTCCCCTTCACAGAGTCTGAAAAAGGCCAATTTCAGTCTATCAAAAAGTACTCTGTGAAGGCCAACAGGAAAATTAAACACATCAACCAACACAGACAACAAAGGTAACCCCCGTTTCTATAGGATGAGAGCGGCATATCGGCACCTATAACGTCACATTTTGGGAACAAAACCATAGCGCGATCTAACTCGACGCCAACGCCCTCTAGTTAGAAAACGGAAACTACATATTATTTACCCAAATTAATTAAATTATGAATAAAACTAAATAGTCGTTAATTTAACAGACAACTACATTAGTTTAGCATTAAAAAAAATATGGTAACAGCAGCAAGGATCAAAACTAAGCATTACATACTTAAATGAATTACCTACAACAAATGTGCTTGGTAAGATATAGCTTAGAACCAAAAGTTTGACTTGAATTCATGATAGTGTAGCTTGTTGTACCGCCAATCAATCTGTTTAGTAATATTGGTGTGAAACTCTCCATACAATTAGATAGGACATGTGAAGTTCTCAGATTTCATAACAGTATCGTTCCTAATGCACAAAAAATGCAAAAACTAAAAAAAAAAGAATTTTACGATTTTTAAAACAATATTTATGGGATTTGAACTCGCACCATTTAGTGCGGTAAACGGTCGCCTGACCTTACCGCTAAATTCCCCGTTGACATATTGTTGAAATAGCTGTTCCCTTGCAATTTATAATATTACTGCCCCGCTCCTTTATAAAAATAGCGTGATTATTATGTTCCCAGAGTTAGTTAAAGTTTTATTTTTAACTAAATAAATAAATAAACATGTCATTTTGTGCATTCAATTATTTTGTGCATTCAATTACGAACAAACACATTTTAAAATCAATATTGCTTACCTCCCATAGCATACGGCGTGATAATATGTAGCCTAAAGCCTTCCTTGGTTTACTAAGAACATTTTTGCTGAATTTCAATTCAATCTATCCAGTAGTTTTGGCGTGAAGCCGTACCATACACACAGACAAACAGACAAAAATTCTAAAAAGTCACTTTTTGCCATCAGTTACGTTTTTCTAACAAAAGCCACTTATTTTTTCTCGAAAATTCACAATGTACAGTTTTTCTTTCGTTACTGTTTTATTATATGTATAGATTAAAGATAAAATGCAACTGAGTATTTTGTGAATATTTCAAGTGCCTACGTGTTGCCATTTTTGATATCGAGCAAAAAAGGGCAAAAAAATCGCGTTGGTTGTATGGGAGCCCCCCTTAAATATTTATTTTATTTTGTTTTTAGTACTTATTTGTTGTTTAGCGGCAACAGAAATACATAATTTGTGAAAATTTCAAGTGTCTAGCTATCGCGGTTCTTGAGATACAGCCTGGTGACAGACAGACGGACAGACGAACAGACAGCGAAGTCTTAGTAATAGGGTCCCGTTTTTACCCTTTGGGTACGGAACCCTAAAAAGAAGTATGTAAGGTTCGGAGCAGGTGGCGTTCTGTAGTTTCTGCTTACCCCCATGAGAAGCGCGCGAGTTTATGAATGTATGTCATCATCATCAGACGTCCACTGCTGGACATAGGCCTCCCCCAACACCTCCACTTCGACCGGTTCTGTGCTTCTCGCATCCAACGTGTTCCTGCGGCCTTCACAAGGTCGTGGGACCACATTGTGGGAGGCCTTCCAACGCTACGTCTTCCGGAACGCGGCCGCCACTCCAGAACCTTTCGGCCCCATCGGCCTTCTGTTCTGCGAGCAATGTGCCCTGCCCACTGCCACTTATTTTGGCAATTCGACGGGTTATGTCGGTTACCTTGGTTCTCCTGCGGATCTCCTCATTCCTGATTCAATCACGCAGGGAAACTCCAAGCATAGCCCTCTCCATTGCCTTTTGAGTGACTTTTAGCCTTCTCATATAAGGCCCATTGTGAGCGACCACGTTTCAGTGCCATAAGTCACTGGCAACACGCACTGGTCAAAGACTTTCGCCTTAAGCTACTACGGTATGTGGGACGAGAAGATATTGCTTAGCTTCCCGAACGCTGCCCAGCCGAGTCGGATTCGACGATTGACCTCTTTCTCGAAGTTAGACCTACCTAAATGGACAGTTTGTCTTGGGTAAACATATTCGTCCACGACTTCCGAGTGTGTGTGTCTCCGATCTTAATGAATGTATGTATGTGTCATAAACTCATAAGTGAACTTATAGTAAAAGTGCCAAGTTCAACAAATATCAACTGTATTTCAATATTAATTAATTTGATTTCAGAGTGACTATTGAAAAAGTCGTCTGTGTGGTGCCGGACTTAAAGAATACCACCACCCCATACTTCCCGTGGGTGTCGTAAAAGGCGACTAAGGGGCGTACCGGAGAATGGGCAGCAGCGTTCTCTATGCATTCCACCACCATACCATACTGCGATCGCCAACCCGCCTGCCAAGCGTGGCGATTATGGCAAACCCCCCCTTTTGGGGGAGGCCTATGTCCAGCAGTGGACGTCTTTCGGCTGAAATGATGATGATGATTGAAAAAGTTATAAATATTTTAAAGTTGTAGTGTAAACTGAACTTTAAAATTCTTAAAATTCTTTACAATTCTTTTTTAAAATTAAAATTGTTTTAGAATCTGCGTACATAGAATTGGGTCTCAAATTCAAACTCAAAGCATTGCAGAAGTGTCAAGGGGTCGGTCAGACAGAAAGCTGAAGCCAGTTACCTGTTTCAAAGCATATTAGGCACCTATTGTGTTTAGTGTGTCTAGTTTCAAATATCAATGTTTGTCTAAAAAATTGTTAGTTAGACGGGAAACAAAACCTAAAAAAGTTACATTTAAAATAAAGTAAAAACCCCCGACTCAAACAAAATCCTCTAAAAACTAAATAATATTGGCCCTTTAAGTTTAATATAAGTTGTAGGAAATACTTTGATCCAAGCATCCTCGCGTTGGCGGACGGCTAAAGAAAATTGGAAGTTTATAGCAGCTATGTTTTCTACAATGGCATACATTAATTATTTTATTGCTGGGTATAGGCCCCATCTGTTTGGCGTCATTATTTTCCGATTTTCTTGAGTCATAGCTAAGAACACTATCGATCAAATCCCCGTCAAAACAAAAAAAAAAACATCAAAATCGGTTCAGCCGTTTGCGAGCTACGATGGCACAGACAGGCACACAGATACGCAGATACACACTCTGTCTCTGTCGGGGTTAAAAATTATGTTGTTGACTCATAATAAAAACGCGCCATTCTAGCGACCTCTGCACAGAGGTCGCAAAAAGACTCTTTTATCCATGAATATAATTCCGCGGCTATTTCATATCTAATAAACTTAAGTAACTTAAGTATTTAACCGTAGAGTTATATTTATTCAACACACGAACTGACTGCATGTATAGGGGCATTGTGACTGGAACAATTGCTACATATTTTCACGTAGCCTTTGTCTTGATTCACTTGCATGCTTTTATTATATTGCATTAATTATGAATGTATATTTTGCTAATAGTCGTTTTGGAACGCAGACATTTATTGTTGCTGGTCAATCAATCTGCCTAGCCTTTTTCGACTATGTTGGAGTCAGCTTCCAGTCTAACCGGATGCAGCTGAATACCAGTATTTTACATGGAGCGACTCCACAACCTCCACAACCCAGTTACGTGGTAACATGATACTTCTTGGTAAGACTGGTTGTCAGACTTTCGGACATCTGACGACCCGTAAGCACTGTCCAAAGATCCAAGAATGACAGCCGGGACCAACGGCTTAACGTGCTTTCGGAGGCACGGAATTATCTCGGTGTGTAAGATAGTCAACCACCCATGGACCAACCGCGGCAAGCGCAGCCGATCGACTGGGCATAAAACCAGACTCCGGTCTAGATTTTTGCCTGGATGATGTTGATAGGCTCACCCCTATTACATAGGACTGAAATATTACTGGCGAAACGTGGGTGATACTATAGGTACACCTGGACTAAAAGCGATGTAGTCATTTTGCGACCTAGGTATTTTGAGATTTAGCCATTTTCAGATTTGGACTAAGAGCGACGTGGTCAATTTGCGATCCAGTCATTCTGATACCAACCCCTATGCTCCTCTAGGGCCTTTTGACTTCGTACAGGACTTTCTATTTTTTAGGGTTCCGTACCCAAAGGGTAAAAAGGGGACCCTTTTATTACTAAGTCTCCACTGTCCGTCTGTCACCAGGCTGTATCTCATGAACCGTGATAGCTAGACAGTTGAAATTTTCACAGATGATGTATTTCTGTTGCCGCTATAACATTATAAAATTAAATAAATAAATTAAATATTTTAGGGGGCTCCCATACAACAATCGTGTTTTTTTCGGCGTTTTTGCCTTGTGGTATCCGGTGGTGTGGTGTGGGTATGTGGTGGTGGTGGTGGAACCCTTCGTGTGCGATTCCGACTTGCGCTTGGCCAGTTTCTTTTATTTCATTTAGCGTTTGTTTGTATTTAGTATGTTTGTAAGAGTGTGTTTAGTTTAGTTTGTGATATTCCTGTGCGAGTTCCAATACCTAAATACTTTTTCTTTCTTTCTCTACTTAACCCTTCAGGGATTACAAGCGTGATGTTACGTTACTTACTGTGTTTAACCAAACATTTGACGGCGTCATTCCAAAGATTTGTTTTGGTGGCCATAAACGTGGTTTTTATTTTCTCGTGAATTTCTCATTTTCTTTTTTTGTCTCCTGCAAAACATCACAGTCAAGAAAATGAAAAATGTTTTCATCTTAATGAAAATTCCACATTCCAACGAAGTGAAGTGAATATTATTAATCCCTAATACAGGTAAGTCTTCTCTTCCCACGCATTATTACATTAAACAATATTATATTCATTGATTAATCTTAGAGTATAATGAGTATATTCAAATCACAAATAGGTACTATTTATTTATCAGACTAAGGGCTGATTTTTCAATCATCTGATAAAATTTGTTCGAGGAATAATTTTGAAATTTTGACAGTTATTTCATACAAAAACTGTCAAACGTCAATTTTATTCCTCGAATAAAAGTTATCTGATGCTGGAAAAATCAGCCCTAAGGGCAAATTTTTCCAATGCCAGATAATTTTATCGGAGGAATAATTTTGAATTTTTGACAGTTCTATTTCTAAACTGTCAGACGTCAATTTTATTCCACGAATAAAAATTATCTGTTGATTGAAAAATCAGCCCTTATACAAACTATTTACACTAGATTCTAAATTTAATGACTAACTAACTTAATAAACTTACACATATATACAAAAACAAAGGACTCTTAGGCATCGAAGTACTCGTCCGCATCGCTGTCATCCGGAAACGTGGTTAATTGATTGATTAATTAAATTAGGTGGATAAAACCATAATAGGTATTATGTTCGTTTCTAAAAGCTATAGGTATGAAAACATTGTCTAAATTTTTCTTTCATTCTGTTTAATCTGTAGAATAGAATAGAATACGTTTTCATACAGGGTGGATTTTTGAGATGGGGCAGAAAGGGTAGCTACCTTAACCGTTGTTGCCACAGGAAAACGATCTTAGGAGACTTTCCTTAACTTTTTGAGAAATGTTCGAGAAATTCACAGATTTTGAAAACATATACAGTCAACAGGAAAATGGGCAATTTTCACAAACACTTTTTTATGTCAATGGATGCTGTTTCTTATAAACATCAAAAACCTCTATCGGACAATCTGAGGTTTGAGTACCTACCTACTAGAAAAGTCAGAAATCGCAAAAAAAACTTTTCCCATAATATTTTGTAGGAAATGAGACTACAACTTACTTTTTTATGATCATGATAGACTGCCCGTTACAAAGAAATGACAGATAAAAAAAAAGTTATTTAAAAAAATCAAAAAAACCCGACTGCGGTAAAAAACTTAAGTTAAAAGAAACTGAAAAGCTAAAAACAAGCCCATTTTAAATTAAATAAAAGTTGGAAGCAGGCGGGACCCACATCATTTTTATTGTATTTTCAAATTCAAATGGGTCCCGCCTGCTTCCAACTTTTATTTAATTTAAAATGGGCTTGTTTTTAGCTTTTCAGTTTCTTTTAACTTAAGTTTTTTACCGCAGTCGGGTTTTTTATTTTTTTAAATAACTTTTTTTATTTCCAGCTTTTTAGTTTACAAGTTTGAAAGATTTCGCAGACGATTTAGTTCTTGGTAGGTGTTTTTTTTGCGATTTGTCACTTTGCGAATTGCTTTTAAGTATATATGTTGTATATATTTTTGTAATCACCTTTTAAAACCCTTTATTTTGATACCCCACTCGATAGGTTTTGATTTTTTTTTTTTTTTAATATTTAATATGGCGTCCAGTAGTCGCCATATTGAATTTTCATTAACGTCATGTCTTTAGTGACACTCGCCGGACTAAGAGAAATTGATTAACGTGTGAATCATAAAAATCGGCCCAGGCGTTTGGTCTGTATAGTGCTTCAAAGGAACATATATACATACATACATACATACATACATAGGCTGATGAACACATTACCACTCTTTTGCGTCGCGCAGTCGGGTAAAAATAGGTAATAATATACCTAAGAAGAATCTGTGTCAAAACAATGGTCACAATGTTCTTTACATTGTGACCATTGTTTTGACACAGATTCTTCTTGTTAAACAAATTGACTACCAACTTAAATTGTCTGTATATTTAAATCACAACTGTCGTTCTTTGACACCACTGTCATTTTTTGACACAACTATCATTCTTTGACACCACTTTCATTCTTTGACACCACTGTCATTCTTTGACACAACTGTCATTCTTTGACACAACTGTCATTCTTTGACACAACTGTCATTCTTTCACAGTTGTATTAAATGGCCATAGCACGGTAAATTGACGTACAGTCCGTTCACAGTTATTTAACCTCTGTCAGCAGCAACCCAAGATCTACCTTATTGTAACGAGAATACAGATCACTGTGATATTGACAGACTTGTCAGTGGCAGCAACCCAACAACAACCTTATTGTAACGTGGATAAGGATCACAATACTTTTGACAGTAACGCAAATAAATTCAGAGATAAAAAAATAACCTTTAAAAGGTCTGTAGCATGTCAATTTTTTTAACAATTTATTTCGCAGACTTTATAGCATGGAAGTAGCTTTTGCAGCAACAACACAAACAAAAACTCAACACTTTATAAGTCCATAAGGCGGCAAACATATTGCAGCCATATGTACACGGTATGCCAGCAGGTAATTTGATAACCCTATAGCAACCGTTGCAGAATCAAGTACATGAGGCGACGCGACGAGCCAGATTGCCAATGTGATACAGACCATACTGGTTGCAATTTGGTTTAGATGACTGCACCTACCTTTACTATTAGGTACATTTCTTACTTATTTCGTTGTTATGAATTCCTACCATACTACAAGAGTAAAAGAGGTCTAAATTATAATTTAGGATATGATTTATTTAATCAAACTTAGAGAATACAAAATTACCTACAACTAATATTGACACTAGATACTAAATTAAATGACTAACTATACAGGGTAATTGGTGAAACATTAACAACCTCTTAAAAGGTTATTGTACTCATCATTATGAACAACTTTTACTATGGGACCAAACCTGAAATCGCGAAAAAAAATCAGCTGTTTCCCTACATTTTGACGAGTTATCCCTGTATAAATAAATACAAGAACAAAATGACACTTAAGCGCCGAAATACATTCGGAAACTTGCCGAGAAGACTGGCAGCAATGCCCGATGAGCCCCTAAGCAAATTAAGCAATTGCTTAGGGCATCACGTCTCGGGGGGAACCATCAGGCAGAAACAGCATCGGAGCAGTATTTGCTAGCACATGAAAGGCAAGGCTGTTTATCAGCATGATATTACAAGAACCAAAAGTCACTCTAGCTAGAGATGTGCGCCAATCTTTACAATTCGCTCGTCGATGTTTTGGAAAAATACGAGGCGACTAGTGGATAGGAGGGTCGATTGGCGTGGATTGTTTAGGGCATTAAGTAGTCTTAATCCGGCACTAACTGGTAGCATTGCCAAGTACTGTAACGTTACCCCTTAATAATAAAAGTTACACACCGATTTCTCTGTTTCAGTCGGGAGTATAAGCCCCGCACGTTGATATTGCGATGGCACCTTGTCACAATAACAGCTTTTTGACGTCATTTTGACGTCATACACCGCACATACACGTAAGCGCTGAACGGTACTGACAGTTTGACTACGTCACTAAGATGGCCGCCAGTCGCAATATCAACGTGCGGGGCTTATAATTTGACTTTCGAAAGAAGAAGATAAAGCATTGTGTAACTATACAGACGCTATACAACGTTTATTAGTAAAGGGGGTAAGTGTTTAACGCATAACAAATATATTTGTAAAGTTTATAATAAGTATGTTAAAACGACGTATGTTACGTCTCTTCACTTAATTGCCACTAAATCCATCAATCATGACTATCAAAAGGGATTTCTGTAACGGATACACAGATAATTTCCTAACCAGTAGCACAAAGAGTCGACATTTTCTAAAATAATCCAGTGGAAGGATGGCTAACTAGACTATTCGCCCGAGCTGTCTAGCACAGACGGTATGCAAATGCAGGCAATCTCATAACCGTGGTGACGACCATCGCCGGATTGCAGCCAGTATCACACCCTTCTTTTTCTTATTTTATCGAAGGTACTTTGTGAAAGCATTTGCCACGTCTGGCTAGATCTTGGCGACGATTTTCGGGGCCGGTGAACTACGCATGCTAATGCGTAGTTCAAACAAACGTAATATCAAAATAATTGGTAAATCAAACATATTTATTCTTAAGGTAGTGTGTATTTATTCCGATTGGCTTACAGAATATTTAGGTTCCTAATTAAATTATTTGAAAGGACTCCGATATATAGACGAGATAATGATGAATTTCAAATTTCTATAGAAAACGTACCTACTTTTCTCATAACTCGTCTTTAAATCAGTGTCCAATCAAAATATATATTTGGGAATGGCCCATTTCCTCTGGCACAGAGGAGACCTGTGTCACAGCAGTGGGAACGTTATAGACTGATTATGCTATGCTATTGAGTAATGATAATGATGATTGCCTTCTACAAAATGATCAGTAGGTGAGCATGTTTGTTTACAGTGCCTATCAAAATATTAAATATCTTAATACTTATGCTGTGTGAAATAGTGTTCAGTTTGTTTTAGGATACAAAAGAGTCGAAGAATATGTCATCGTGGGGGGTACACTACATAAATACGAAAAACTTTATTCCGACAGTCACAAATACGAATTTCAAAATACCGATTTTCATAATTCCGAATGGTTCAAAATTCCTAATATAACAACTCCGGTTTATCATTCATCCTATTTTTATAATTCCGAAATTTCAATATTCCTAACGTTTATAAGTACTATTCTCAAAATACCGAGTTCCAATAGATCGAATAACAAAAAGTCCGAATTAATGAAAATTCGAAACATCAAAATTACGAATTCCGATTAATTAGAATTCCGAATTAATTATAATTCCGAAATAAAAACGCCTTATAAAACTGAATAGCAAGACAAATATACGAGTAGAATACGGAATATCGAAGCACAAAATATCGATAAATGCTAATACGATGCTACAATATTGCGATGCACGTAACTGCGAAAGACCCGTCTCTGCGACGCCACTACACTTCCATGCACGTTACCGCGATAGATCTTCACTGCGATACTACTAGACTTCGATGCACGGTAAAGGTATTTATATTGTCATTCGCTCGCTCTTGCATCCTAGTATCGACGGAGCCCCGCTTCGCGGGGCCCCTATTTCTGTGTAAAGGGTTTAAAGTAACATGCATGCAGCAAGCATGCAGCATGGAAGCAAATACGCAGCATGCTGCATGCCAGCAAGCATGCAGCATGGAAGCAAACACGCAGCATGCAGCATGCAAGCAAGCATGCAGCATGGAAGCAAACACGCAGCATGCAGCAAGCATGCAGCATGGAAGCAAACACGCAGCATGCAGCATGCAAGCATGCAACAAGCATGTAGCAAGCATGCAGCAAGCAAGCGAGCATGCAAGATGCAGCAGGCATGGTTTCTGTCACGGCTCCGGCGCTGCGGTTCTCCGGCGGCCCCACGCGTGCTAATCGTCGCAGACGGCTGTCGCTCACCACCACGGCTTCGGCTTGCTGGCCGGCTTCGCCGGCCAACCTCAGCCGCGGCGGCTCGCTCACAGCCTCCTGCTCCTCAGCCCGCGGGCCGCCTCGCCCCTACGCGCCTACGCGATTTTAAATTACACTCTAGGGGTAGGGCAGACAAGACTGCGTGGAGTCGGATTTACAGCAATTCGTTTCTGTCACTAAAACCTAATTTTTAGCAAATGTTTTAGAGCTAACAATTTTATTATAAATGAACATTCGGAATAATACACATTATGTAATACAATACTTAGGACATAATTATGACTTAATTTCATGCAAAATTAGGAGATTCAATTATTATAGTACTCGATATTATGACAGAATAGATTTAGAAGTACCTAAAATAATTATGTAAAACAAAATTTCGAATTTTTGAGCATTATGGTTACTGAAGTTTATAGTAAACGTGTTATGGATAATGACTTTCGGACAAACAATTTTAGGAGAAGAAAGGGAGTACCAATTTTAACAGGTTATTCGGAAAATTGAAAATCGGAATGACGTTTTTCGGACCGAGAACCCATCGAGCATTTGGTTCTTCGAACATATGAAAATCGGAAAACAAGCAAATCGCATTTATGACTTTCGGAAACATAAATTTCGTGATTTTTAATAATAGAGATTATAATTCTTAGGTATTATGAAATTCGGACTTTTGAAAATCGGAACATCGAAATTCGGAATAAAATATTTCGGAATATTTGGGTGTTCCCCATCGTGGGAGGTCTCTCTACTATCTCTCTCTCTCTCTCGAAGAGAGGAGGCCTCAGCAATAGAAACACTAAAGGCTGATTATGCTAATGCTAAAAAGTAGTAATATTGTGTCAAGCAAAAGTTAGACGTGACTTGGGCAAGATTTTTTCCCCAACTGCATAATGCAAGAGTACACAAAAAGGACAAATAACAAGAAAAATCCCAAACCATTTTCAATTAAGCCATTGAACTGAAATTTTAATCGCTCTAAAGCACTAATACCTTTACAAATACACTTGGAATGTGAACAATCCGCGCAATCTACACGATTTACTTTCAGAGCAGCCAGCACCCTGCATGATGGCTCAGGATTCCAACTTAACGCCAGTCATTGTGTAACGGCCCCTCAATTTCACTTTCTACCCTAACTGCTACTATAAGCTGTTTTCTCGAACTTACAAGGTTCTATACAACATTATTATACGTACAAAAACACGCTCACGGCGCCGCGCCGTCTTGCGCTCAATGATAATAGTACCTAGGTACCTAACCGTTCGACGTGGAGATTGGATAACCTAGTTAGTGTCGCTCGGTGTCCAACTTTTAACCTTTTTTAAATATTTATGGGATAAAACATAACATGGGGTAACAATTATTGGAATCGATTCAGTTACTTATTCTGGACAAACTATATTCAGGTTGTCTGTGTGGTGCCGGACTTAAAGAATAGCACCACCCCATAATTCCCGTGTGTGTCGTAAAAGGCGACTAAGGGAGACCGGAGAATGGACAGCAGCGTTCTCTATGCATTACACCATCATACCATACTGCGATCGAAAACCCGCCTGCCAAGCGTGGCGATTATGGCAAACTCCCCCCAAAATTGGGGGAGGCCTATGTCCAGCAGTGGACGACTTTCGGCTGAAATGATGATGATGATGATGATATTCAGTTTTCGCATATGCTAAAAATAACGTTGTATAGAGTGGCATGAAAATTGACGCGCTAACATGTGCAATACCTACGCAATTCAGGATGAGCGTCGATGCCCCCTAAGTTTTGACAAAAGTTATTCAGATTGGATGGAAGTCACGATTGTTTCCAAGTCAATTAAATTATACTTCAAAAGACGCATCTACCTAATAAAGTTTCCACAGTAACCGTGATCAATGTGCCTATACTCTCTTTTTGATTCTGGCAAATAGCCAGATTTTGAATATTGTCATAAATAAAATATTGCGTGGATACTGCTCCTTGTACTTTTTAAGAATATGACAGTTTCAGCTCCACATGTGAGTTCTTTAAAATTCAAATATTCCTTGCAACTGCTTTCCAGAATACTCAAGAAAAAATTTATCGTTTTTCTTTTGGTTCAGCATTCTAGAATCGTTAGTAGCGCCCGATCGCTCGACTGCAGACGCCCCGAGAATTCGTATCAAACCAATTTGGTGCGCGCCGCAAATCGCGCAGTCACCGCCTCGTAGAAATGCACTGTCTGTTTGAAAACTATTACGTACGCAACCTTGAAGCTCAGGTAAAAAAGAGAAAGGAATACTTTTCAGAATAGAAATAGAAGTATAGCTGACTTTAGCTCTTGCAGGAGAAGATTAGGCATAATTATGACAATGCTAATTAATTAAAGTAATCCTACACCCCGGGTAAGTACGAAACTTTAACCCACTATGACCTTTATCGAGAATTTAATAAGTCACACGGTCACACGTCACCTCAACAGATCTTTCACAATTCAGTTTTCAACCAAGTTCTATTTCGAAACGTCAATCATGATTTTTATTGAGAAAAATGGCGATGGATTAAACTTTTAAACCCTATAGGTATAGGAGCTTCAAACAGACTAGATAATGTTACTGTCAGTGCTCGTAGCCGATCAGTATTCGCCCCTGCAATTGCCCGGAAAATTATATTAGGATCAAACTCAATTTGGTGAGCCCCGCAAATCACGCACTCGCCACCCCTCGTATCGAAATGCACTGTCTGGCAGTTTTAACCCTTTTGCTGTACAAAATACACAGGGCGTGGCTCGGATTTCATGTGAGAGTCCTGATCCTATATCAGGGCTATCCATTTTAATTTAACCGGACTCCGGTTAAATAATGAGTCGAACCAAATTGGAGCAGTGATTGAAAATTGGGATAAGCTTTGAAGTTTCCATTATGGATTGTTCAAAGAATGTTAATTAAATACAAAGGCACTATTAAAAGCAAAGTCATAATTTATCACGAATTTAAAGAATCTAAACCAAAGTTTATAGAAAAGCAACTCCGAATTTGATAATTCTATTCACGCAACAGTAAATTATGCTAAGCCCAAAATGACACTTAACCACGAAAAACCAGTTCAAACAATTCCAAGCAACTATTAAACTAAATGCAAAGCCAAAAGAATGATGACGTTTTTATTTTAGAGAATTTAAATTCTGATCAGAATCCAGCTCCACAAATGCCCCCACAAATTCGTTCCAAATTTAATTTGGAATGCGCTGCAAATTCCGCAGTCACCACCCACCCTACTACATTATGTGATACTTTTGATCCTTTTACATATCGCGTCGGATCATAGATTTAGATTGAAGGGCTGTTAGATAGAATGTATTTATGGATTCTTATGCGCGTAGCTAAAATTACCTAAGTGAAGATTTCAGTGAGGTTGTGGCTAAGCTATTGTAATTTATCCGTAACTAATTATATTTTCTTATTCGTGTGTCATAACTTCATGAGAGAGTAGGGGTTTAGACAAATTAATGACCTGGGGGCCTAAAAGGCCACTTTGGCAGTATCATAAAAGAATAACATTAACATTTACATTATTATTGGACAGTTAACAGTTAAGTTAATCGTATTAAATCCAATTGTTGAAGGATTTTTCAGTAGTAATTTTTTTTTTGTCTGTGCTAAAATACCAATCAATCCAATCCAAATCCAATCCCAAACTCTTTGATTGTACCTACGTAGTGCAGCAAAAAAAGAAAAACACGAACTGTCTTCGCCAAATTATGATTCATAATGTTATCCTTTTATGATTCTGCCAAAGTGGCCTTTTTAGGCCCCCTGGATTCCTTCAACAAGAACTGGTCCTTAGCAGCTTGGAACAGAGAGAAGTGGAGAAAGAAGGAGGCTTTTGCCCAGCAGTGGGACATCAAAGGCAAATAATAATAAATAATCATAATAATTATATTTAGGACTTGTAGCCGTGCTTATTCCTTAATTACTTTCTAAGCTACGAGCTTCTGCCCGTGACTTCGTCCGCGTGTTTAAAGGGGCTTAGAGGACCAAAACGCAAGTTTTAAACAAATCCGAGTCGATTTAGACGACTATCAGATGTAGCACCTCGCAATAGACGTGATAATAGTGTGCTATGTCTAGAGCCAGCTAAGACAGCACCTTATGCGCAAAAGTGTCTACTGCATGGAGCCAGTCATTTATAATAAATTGCCGAAGACATGGAAAGAGCTTCCACTATCATTATTTAAAAAGAAACTCCGAAGCTTTTTAGTGGCGAAAGCATATTATACTATTAAGAGCAAACTAGTCGCGAGCTCGAACTCACTGGTGGTCATGGCCAAAAATCACGTTGTCTTATCTGGCTTCGTGCCCGACTGAGCTAGTATCAGTGATGAGCAGTTAGACGCTAGTCTACATGAAAAAAGTCTAGTTCTCACCCACAGAAATACCATTCCGAACTGATAGGTGCGGAAAAAAAAATTAAAAGTGCTTCGGAAAAAAGTGTTTTATGAAAAAAATAATGCGTAAATCAATTAAAAATAAAGTTTATTGAACTCTTCGATAACTGAGCTTTGTCGGTACGGACTTGGTTTTGAAGATTTTACAGTTCTTATATTACTTATTTACACCCAAAGTTACGTTAAAAATAGCAAGAAAAACTAATCTTTGTTGGCTCATAACTTTTTAATGGCTTTTTATTTTACTATTCTGTTTCCGTACAGACAACATTAATAATAAGACAAAACGATATCATGCTTAACTTTGGATGCACAATGTCAAACAGTGGAGTAATACACTCCCGAAATTTGTATGGAAAAATATCGACTAGAGTCACCTTAAGGAGTTCCTAATTGAGAAAGAGTTTTTTTAGCTAGTTATGTATAATTAATTAATATTTTAAAATTGTATTTTGTGTGTAATATTTTAAAATTGTATTTAGTTAAAAGTTTATGTTAAATCTTTTGCATGCTTACGTGGTAAAATATGGCTGTACTATTATGTTTTTTCTGTCATCCTTATGTTATCCATATTTGCAAAATAAAATTATCTTTATCTTTAAAAGTAATAAAAGTATATGATCGACTACAGTAAACAAAATCAGTAAAATATGTAATATTCTTCAGGATATATGCTAGGTAGATAGTGTGTAGAAAACATAATAAAACTAATTTGATAAGATAGAAAAAAATCATGAAGATACCTCTAAAAACTTTCTTTTTACAATAAAAAACATACTAATATATGCATACAATCGTTATGATTTTTTGTCAGATTATTCTACAAGCAACATACTAAAGCACTAGTGTTTTAATTTTTTAGTCCAAACAATATATTTTTTGTAAATAGATAATTGCTTCATATTTTGCAATAAATTACCACCGTTGTGTCATCGCGCTTCTCTTTCTTTTCTATGCAGTCCGACAAAGACCGCGTTTTAGGTCATGTAGTCGCCTTAAAATAAAGCATACCCTATGGCATTTGGCAATCGTAGCTTTCTATAGTAAAAGATTTTCTGAAATAGCAGAGTAGTTTCATAGTTTCTCCAAACTTAAAAAAATTATCTGTTTACATTAATAATGTACATTGCTTGTAATGTATTCATTATCAAATTCTGTAGCTGCCCTGTGATTGTAATGCCTAATTTAATTTACGCGTGTAGGTCTATCCTATAGGTATACCACTTCAACAATAGTTGTTCGTTCTAAACAGAATAGGAATATAAACGGCACTTTCCAAAAAAGCTCCATAAACATAAAACCCACGCAGTAGCTCTAAAAAAGGGACATCAATAAATAACCCTTTAATTGCTAAAGTTTACAGCTGTAAAAATTGAGCGGCCATTTTGTTAAAAAACGCAATAAAAACTTGAATAAAAACGCAATAATTTCCATAAAGTTGTGAACGTTTTCAGTCACGGAATGTTCGCGATGTTTATCTGTGAGTATTTACACAGACGGACGGACAAGATGCCATAAATAATTTACTAACTGATTTTTGTCGTGATAACAGGCAGTATGGTCACGGAGTCGCGGGTTACGGCGAACTATCACGGAGTTTATAATAGAAAAGTTTTTAATAAACGCTCTCTTGTGGTTGGAATTGATATAATAAATGTTCTGATGTACGACTGTGAGAATAAATTGAATTTTTGTTTCGTAAATCTGAAGGTTACTTGGCTTTTTTATTTTTTTATATGAAGCCTTTCACAATAATGTATCTATGCTTAAATTTGATCAAAGAAATTCAATTATCCTCTTAGAATAAAAGCTGATCTTCTTAACGTTTTTTTTATTGCCAGACGCAGATTGAAATTCAGATTAAACTAATAAGTCAACGTTCGGACTAAAGCCATTAAAACAAACAATGGAATATACTAATTTCTGCTGAGCTTGTCGTAAAAAGAACTTGGACGACATTATGCAAAACGGAACGGATTTAAGAATCAGCTGGTCGGGACGGTGTTTATGCTAAATGGGCAAATTAATCTTGGCTGTGGCCGGATTTGTCGCATAGTAAATCTTGGACACCGTAACGACATCCTCCATGTTTTGGGATGCGGGTAGTTTTATGCACTGTAATCAGAAGTCACTCATGACAAATGATTTATTAATTGTACTGTGTATTGCAATTTATTTTATCAAATGCTTTTCAGTAGAGCTGCCCAACTATCGATAGTTTCCCATCGATAGATGACCTCGAAAACTAGTAACAATATCGATAATGCTGTTAACTAATAACTAATACTATTGATTGGAAGCAAAAATATCGATTGGATCGATAGTATTGCATGATAATACTATCAATAGTATCGATAGGATCGATTTTTTTAAAGTAATACTATCGATATTATCGTTGTATTAAATAATAAAACTATCAATACTATTGATAGTTTGTAAAACTATCGATAGTTTAATAACCGCCGATAGTATAGTTTCCCAATTATACTAGCCATGTAATTGAATATTGGAAAGCAATACTATCCCCGTTTAATAAACTATCGATAGTGTGAGCTATCGGTACTATCAATAGTATCGATAGTACTGCTCCTAAACATATGCTGGTCTTCGATAGTATCGATATTATCGGAGCTAATACTTTCGATCCTTATCCTTTCGATACTTTCGATACTATTTTTGTATATCAATACTATTGCCCTGTAACATACTATCGATACTATCGATACTATTTTTGTATATCAATACTATTGCCCTGTAACATACTATCGATAGCCTATAGATACTATTGATATGACGTCAACTATCGATAGTTGAGCGATAGTCGACTATTGATAGGCAACACTACTTTTCAGCGCTCAGTCCAGCCGGTCGATTCTGTAAAATCTCACCGTGAAAACTTAGTTAAGTGAGTTTGTTTTTGGTAGGAATTGACACTATTGACAGCTCACTCCACGCTCACTTCACCTAAGTTTTCAAGATGAGATTTTTACAGAATAGCACCGCTGTTCCTTTAAAACGTGCCACTACAATGGCGAAATTAATTCATCACACGGGCAGGGCTAGTGGCCAGTAATCATAAAAATTATAACAACATAAAATAATTCGTAATTTTAAACAACTGCCTGTGCCGCCCGCCGACGCACAGTGTTGCCGAGGGCGAACAAAAACCAAATTTTAAAGTTGAAGTTAGATGAAAAATAATTACCGGACTTGCAAATAGAATATACGTATAAGGAATCCAAAAAATGGAGGATGGTTTTCTAATAAAAATGACAAGATATCACTTGTCAAAGTACGCTGTCGACAACTACGGTTTCAAGAAGCGAAAACTTAACGTAATTGAAGCAAAATTTGCTTTTTTTTTTTTTGAAGGACATAGGGTAGTTTTTATTTCGATATTTCTACGGGATCGACACTTATGCGGGTGAAACCTCGGGGCGCTGCTAGTCTTAAATATTTTTTTCCGTGTCTTACTATGAACCTGCAACACTGTGTGACAAAGGGCTCTCTCCCTTTCCTTCAATTCGCCCACTGTTTGCACGTTATTCGTTTTAATTTCATTGATGAGATGTTATGATCCGTGACTCCGGCAAATGACTCCTTCGCTGTTATTTAAGTAAAGGTTGCTCCAAGATGCTATTTTAGAAAATTGTAAATAAATAATAACGTTTAATGAAATTAAAATATGTTCACAAAACGAATACGCGAAACGGTATAAGTACGTGTGTTAAATTATTGTTGCCAAAGCGACACGCTATATAAATTTAGTAGGTATACGTACCTACTTATGTAGGTTTCAGTATGTATTTAGCAGTCAAAAGGCCAGCAGTCGGATTAAATCACATTAAATGCTACTAATCACATTTAATGCCCGATCAGCACCGATGTACAAATGCCAGCTCTGCCTTGTTTATTCCTACTTTCATAAAAACAGCCGACCAATAAATTCCTTTCAGAAACAATTCAGCGAGAAAATTAAAACGGTAATATATTTGTAAACCTATATTGAAACTCACATTTTATTTCGGTATTTCGCCAATGCGGATTAAAAATCAACAGTGGCCGAATAGTGGGGTCATGCAATTAATCTTACCGGAGTTGTCCGAACGCTGTCCGCTGTCCGGGACTGTCCTGCGAAGGTCGTAAATCTTGGACACCCGCGTCCTGTCCGGTATCGTGCGGCGCATACAAATATTCCAGTTGGTGTATAATAGAAAATTCTTTGGGAAATAATTTCAAAGTCCTTGTCCTTGTTGGAAAGCGTGTTGTTTTAATGATGTATGCTTTGCAGCTTTACGACTGAGATTATGAGCTTTATTTGCTTGGTGATATCTACCCCCAAAATATACGAAATATAATTTTGATATTACAAAGCAAAAGTTGTGAAATTATACTTTATTGTGTATACAGTAAGGTCTTCAATAAAAGTTTGTTATTTTCAGCTACGAAAAGTTGAATACCTATTCTACTCTACCTTATCAAATATTTGTCACCTCACACATTAGGTCCAGTTAAAATCAGCGTCAGCCACTAGTTTTCTTGCATTTTTTGCTGAACTGGGCCACACTTTCCCACTAATATCTTAAATCGGACTTACTACACTTTATAATTGATTTTTATTTGTTGTACGTATGTGTATTGTGTGTATTTTAGTCGGTGCTAAATAAATGTATTTTGTTTCTTTACATATGATTGATCAATCAATCATGAATGTAAATTGTTTAAGACGAGCTTATAATAACACTGCCCAACTCATCACCACGTAGGTATGTTTAAATTATTTTTATTTTTATCGCTGAGCAAAGAAACGCAGTAATCGTAATTAGTTTCACAGTTGCAAGACAAAGAATTCTCACGCCGATCCTTTAGCGACAATACTATTCCAGATGTGACCTCTTTACCAGTAATACGAGCGTGGCTCCAATGCGATTTTTGCAACGATATCGCAGCAATCCGTTTAATAAATAGGAAGAACAGAAGTTCTACTCTGACCATGTACGTCACCGGTGCACGGTGTCCGGGGGCCGCTGTCTAATTAGTCGCAGTCAACACTGTTAAAAAGAAATTATTTAAAAAATAATTTATATTACCTAAATATTTTAATATAAAAAAATCTAGATATTAAAAAAAATCTACATAAAAATAAATTTTTACTATCTATATAATCGACGATTCTTGCTGCAATATGACTCATCATCATCGTCATATCGCTGAAAAACGTTTATTGCTCGACATACTAGGCCTCCCCTAAACGTCGCCATATCGACCTGCCCTGACATCAACCAATGGATAATATTATCAACATTTTATGTGTTAAATACGAGGCGTTTAGCTACTTTGTGTATTTTATGTCTTTGTTTTTGTAATGTGCGTCTTGTTTGTGCTGAATAAACAAAGAAGGATGCCCATTTTTCACCTGACAATGTATAGAAATGAAATAAATATTAAAATTCAGCTAATTTAATTGTACATTCATTACGCTAATCACAATTTTAAAAGAAGGCCAGGAAAAAAATATTTATTAATTTTTTTTTATGCTAACTCTATGTCTTATTACCTTATTTTGAACGCATCTCTATTACCCTGAACGCATCCAACTACTCATTTTTTACAACGTTCCGTTTTGCACACTGCTTCTTGACTTTATTCAACTCTTTTTCTGAGTTTTATATATTATTTTAAGTTTTATTTAATCAATAACTATTTTTTATTATCCTGTGCATAATACAGATCAATTCAAAATAACATGATAATTAAATAAATTAATTATGCAGATTATAATTGAGTTCGCACGAGTGAAACGGATTTTTTAGATATTTTGACAGTTCTGCGACTTCGTTGTTGCGCTTGCGTCTCGTTGTGTATTGTGCCATTTTGTGTGTGTAACTACTGAGATGGGCTAGGTTTCAAGACAATATCAATGCTCCAGCAGAATTTCTGGATGACCTAGTAGGTAGGTATATATGTACTGCGGTCAACGAAATGGGTAGGCAAGTGATCACTTTTGACAATACAATAGCAAAGTTAGACTTTTTCTAAGTAAACAAACTATCGTAAAGGCAAATCCTAACCTAAAAAGTAACATTAATATTTTTTGGCCTTTGTAGACTTTAAATCGTAAAAATGACTATATGACATTATTTTCTAATCTTACAGGTACTCTTTCTACTATACCTTATAACTATACATTAACTTTCATTATCAGGTTTTTAAATGTATGGAAAGTGGGCATTGTTCTTTGCTTTCTACCTTTTTTCTTTTTTTCGTTTTGGCAATATTATTGATATAAATAGGTCATAATTATTATAAAATATTTAGGCTGCCAAAAAAAAACAATATTGCTAAATCCTAAAGGGAAAGGGAGAGAGGGCGTGGGATTAGTATATAATAATAAAAAAATGCCAGTGTTTTAAATTTCAATGTCGCTTTCTTCAAAAACACCCATTTTAACAGCCGTAATATTATACGAGATGGCAAACACACGTTTTTGTTCAAAATGAAAACGGTCCTTCTGCACATATCTATTGCATGTCATAATATAGAAGTGTAATGGAGGTAAATAATGACCGTTATATTTTATGATTAAGTGTTTTAACATCTCACCATTAGCTTTTTCAGAATTGTGCTGGCTTAAGAGATATTCCATTATTATAACCTTTATTTATCTTTTTGCTTCTATGTAGGTGCGCGAATATTCGCTAGAATTATTTACGAACTAGCTTCCGCCCGCGACTCCGTCCGCGCGGATGTCGGTCTTCGCGTGGATGGTTTATTTCTCCATTTTGAGTAACTCTGACAATGACATCTTATAAATATCTATTGGACCCAAATACGGCTAAGCCTATAATAATTAAGGAGATCCCTCAATTGAGCTACTGCTGTTGAGCTCGCGTTCTGTAGTAAGTATTTTTTTCATAGTAATTCCGACCTTGATAAGTAGCATGTAGCAGTAAATTACTGACAATGACGAAAAGTTTGCAATAATAAAAAAGTAATCGTGACAATGCGACAGAAAGTTAATTGAGAGCTTCAGCATACACAACATTGTTAGTGAGCTCGTCCGGAATATGAACATGAAGATTTCTTGGACTGCTCACATGGGAAAGAGCTACGTAAAGTTGCCCGTGTGAAAAACAACTCGCGGTAAGATCTACGCCAGCAACTCCTAGGGTCTGACCTTGAGCCTTATTTATTGTCATGGCGTAACACAAAGCTACAGGAAACTGTATTCTCTTAAATTGAAATGGAAAATTATCCACTACGGGTAATGCAACGTGTGTTCGCGGTTCTACAGAACAACGTATATGAATAAAACCGAAAAATAAGATTTTTTTTTCTACGTATTTTTCCAGGATAAAAAGTATCTTATTTTATGCCCAGGATAATAAGGTATAAGTATACCAAGTTTCATCGAAATCGAACCGTTAGTTTTCTCGTGATGCCTGCATATACAGACAGACAGACAGACAGACAAAAATTTTTTTAATCACATATTTGGGTTTGGTATCGATCCAGCAACACCCCCCGCTATTTATTTTTTCAATATTTTCAATGTACAGAATTGACCCTTCTACAGATTTATTATATGTATAGATAGCTTCCGCCCGCGACTCCGTCCGCGCGGATGTCGGTCTTCGCGTGGATGGTTTATTTCTCCATTTTGAGTAACTCTGACAATGACATCTTATAAATATCTATTGGACCCAAATACGGCTAAGCCTATAATAATTAAGGAGATCCCTCTATTGAGCTACTGCTGTTGAGCTCGCGTTCTGTAGTAAGTATTTTTTTCATAGTAATTCCGACCTTGATAAGTAGCATGTAGCAGTAAATTACTGACAATGACGAAAAGTTTGCAATAATAAAAAAGTAATCGTGACAATGCGACAGAAAGTTAATTGAGAGCTTCAGCATACACAACATTGTTAGTGAGCTGGTCCGGAATATGAACATGAAGATTTCTTGGACTGCTCACATGGGAAAGAGCTACGTAAAGTTGCCCGTGTGAAAAACAACTCGCGGTAAGATCTACGCCAGCAACTCCTAGGGTCTGACCTTGAGCCTTATTTATTGTCATGGCGTAACACAAAGCTACAGGAAACTGTATTCTCTTAAATTGAAATGGAAAATTATCCACTACGGGTAATGCAACGTGTGTTCGCGGTTCTACAGAACACGTTGTTCTGTAGAACCGCGAACACAAAAAGTATCTTATTTTATGCCCAGGATAATAAGGTATAATTATACCAAGTTTCATCGAAATCGAACCGTTAGTTTTCTCGTGATGCCTGCATATACAGACAGACAGACAGACAGACAGACAGACAGACAGACAAAAATTTTTTTAATCACATATTTGGGTTTGGTATCGATCCAGCAACACCCCCCGCTATTTATTTTTTCAATATTTTCAATGTACAGAATTGACCCTTCTACAGATTTATTATATGTATAGATGTAACCTGCAGATTGTATTGAATTAATTTGATATGATCAGCCTACCTGATTATAAGGGGTTCCCTATACGAGTTCGAAACACTATTCCGCGAAAATTGTTACATCGATGATTATACATCGATGCCTTGATAATGCGAAGTTACGTTTTTACTACACCTTTTTTGTTCGCTGTTTCTTAATATCGATAACCTTACCTCGAACCCTTGTTTCTTTGACGTTTGTTTGTAAGTGGTCATCGACGTCTTTGGATATATTAAAGAAAAGAAAAATATTTTACTATCACGGAATCACGTGCTTATACCGAAGATAAGATAACTCGATTAAGATACTTACCCCCTTACTAATAAACGTTGTATAGCGTCTGTATCTACACAACGGTTTATCTTCTTCATTCGAAAGTCAAATTTCTGCGACTCAAAGAGAGAAATCGGTGTGTAACTTCATCTGGGGGCCTAAAAAGGCCACTTTGGTAGAATCATAAAAGGATAACAGAATGGACAGTTAAGTCAATCGTATCAAATCCCATTGGTGAAGCATTTTTCAGTTTTTTTTTTTTGTCTGTGCTAAAATACCAATCGATCCAATCCAAATCCAATCCCAATCTCTTTGATTGTAGGTACCTACGTAGTACAGCGAAAAAAAGAAAAACACTGACTGTCTTCGCCATTTTATAATTCATAATGTTATCCTTTTATTACTCTCCAAAGTGGCCTTTTTAGGCCCCCAGATACAATACGTTTATTAATAAGGGGGTTATTAAGAACCTAAAACAAAACAAATCTATCTGTAATGCCATATTACCTATTTCAAATCCATTATAATTGCCATTTTGAAACAAAGCATTATATCTCATGTGCATGTAGTAAAGAAACGAAAATACCATTATTTGCGTTAAATAGGTTGCAGAGAAATAACACGACACAAAAAATAACAAGTTGGAGAAAATATGCGTACATCCACGCAAAAAGGCCAACGTTCAGCATAATGCTAATGCGAGACAGAACCCCTGCGCTGATTTCCAGCGACATACAACCGACGTTGACGTGATGACGTCAACCAGTGCAACACAATAAAAAATAAATTAAATAAACCAACCCGCCACCGCTTCTTGATGGGAGAAAATCAGAAATTAATAGGTATTTAGTTGCAAACCTCAAGTCTATACAAAACCGTCCGTATACGCGATACACAAGCTCGAAACATACAATACAAAAATACCCGTATTAGATAACCTTACTCTCATTATTGTCACCCAAAAGGATATCGAGTTCAACGCCCTTACCCCAAACATATAAACTTGAAGACGTTTCGTAATTTTACATTCCCTTCGCTTTTAGCTGAATGAAATCCTACGCGAATCGGGAAGAGGACATGAAAACGTTATTAAGATTCTCTGGAAATGCCGCGGTTTTGTCGTGAAACTACAATTTTATATTAGGTATGGTAACAGCTATTAGGATTGGCAAATGGAATGGAGTGTCATGATTTTATTGTTTTTTGATCTCAAGAAATATCTGAAGACGATTAGCCAAAATTAAAGCACATACATTGTAGGAGAGGAGGTTAGAATCCAGTAGTGAGTTTATACTATCAAAGATGATGATGACAGTGTTTTTGGGATTATACAAAATAAATAAACAACGTCTTGCGACGAAATCATAACGTCTGCAGGTAAATATTGGGTCACGTGGGATATCAGTTACCTTTCAAAATTGAAGAATACACGCAAAATAGAGTTCGCCGTCGATTTCGCGAAGAATATACACATTAGATCTCACGCGGATATAACTTGTGAAAAAGCTAGTCATTTTGTCATTCCAATGGAAATAGATAAAACTGTTTGTAAATCTTTGTAATCTTATTATGTGAGTTCACGTAAACATGCTTGCCTATAAAGCTATTTAAAAGACCTAAAGCTTTAAAATCATTTCACATAATATAATAATTTATTCGACCCGATGCTTTACCCTTTAAAATCAGAAATCATAAGTTGAAATCTGAAAATACTCGCTCCGGAACTTTAAATTTCTCTAAACCCACTTATAAATCTATGCAAAGCCATTCATACGTCATCGTGACGCGAGGCCATTTGCCCAATTGCCGCCATTTTGTATGTAGACAGCCATTTTGTATTAACGAAAAAATGCGTTTAAATCCAAAGTTTTTTTATTTATTCTAGTATTTATGGATTATTTTTTATTATCTGCCTTCCCTTTTCCCAACTATGTTGGGGTCGGCTTTCAGACTAACCGGATGCTGCTAAGTACCAGTATTTTACATGGAGCAACTGCCTATCTGACCTCCATAACCCAGTTACTGGGTAATACGAAACCCCTTGGTAAGACTGGTTGTCAGACTTTCGGGCTTCTGACGACCTGACTGACAGCCGAGACCAACGGTTTAAGTGCTTTCCGAGGCACGGAGGGTGCTTGCTCTTGGTGTGTAAAGATGGTCACCCATCCACGGACCAACCGCGGCAAGTGTAGCTTAACCTGATCGATTGACCCGTGTGGCTGTTATTACTTAGCCTCTCTACCTAAAGTTTAGGTAGAGAGGCTAAGATAGTAAGTTTAGGTCCTAAACTGTCTAGTATTTATGGATGAAATTATTCATTTATTTATTTAAGATACGATGGACGGACTGTGTGAAAAATGATATGGTATGAAAGGGAGTGACTACCGAGATGGTGACTACTACAGAACAAAGACATGTTGCGCCAACCCCAAATAAATTGGAATAAGGGGAGGAGAATGAACAGTATTTATTAGGTTTAATAATATACTTAGGATATTTTTTTTATAAATAGGATCTCTTCTGCTTGAGAAAATCATAATTATGAAGCGTGTGTCGGTCATGCCCAGCAGAGTTTGAGCTAAAAGCCTGCTGACTGGCGGCCAGTTACTCTTACCAGCCATTTACTTATCAATTGTTTTAAAATGTTTTCTTTAGGTATGTTTCTGTGATCGGTTCAGAAATTAAGAGATCCGCAGGAGAAAAATGTCTTAAGTTTTCATTACCAAATGTACCTCAAGTGGGTCTGAATTTAGAACTTGATGGCAAAAGACTAGATGCTGTTACGGAAACTGTATTTCTAGGAATTACTTTAGATTCAAAATTACAATGGGGTGCACACATTAGAGCTCTCTCAAGTAGATTAAGTTCAGCTGCATATGCAGTAAGAAAAATAAGGCAGTTGACAGATATAGCCACAGCTAGGTTAGTATACTTTGCTTATTTCCACAGCATTATGTCTTATGGTGTTCTGCTGTGGGGATCGGCAGCTGACGTAGATTCAATTTTCATTTTACAGAAGAGGGCAATCCGCGCAATCTATAAAATGGGTCCTCACGAGTCTCTTAGAAACAAATTCAAAGAAATTGATATACTAACTCTGCCTTCTCTTTATATTTTAGAAAGTATTTTGTATGTTCGCAAAAACTTAGGACTCTTCAAAATAAGAAGCGATTTCCATAATATAAATACACGTAGTAAAAATGAAATTGTGTTACCTAAATTTAGATTAACTAAAACTAGCAAGTCGTTTCCTGTAAACAGCATCCGTTTTTATAACAAGTTGCCAAAGCCGGTTACAGAACTTAGCGATGGAAAGTTCAAAACCCTCATTAAACGTGTCCTTATCAAAAAAGCATATTATAAGATTAAAGACTACGTTGAAGACAAGGTAGCCTGGCAATAATTCCTTCTGCACATGTGGCTTCCCTGGCTTCTCATTAACGGCATATCTATGTAAATGTCTATTAACTGCTCTCAAATTACAATGTTTAATTTTTATTAATTTTTTTTTTTACATACTTTTTGACATAATTTCTTAATTATTTGACTTTATATACTTTTTGACATAATTTCTTTATTATTTGACATTATATACAGATAATTGAAAATTTTCACCTCTTTATTAGTGGTTTTAATGGGAATCATAACACTTGGTTTTAGTAGGTTTTTATTATTGTTTTTATTTTTTTTATTATTTATCCTTTTGATAGATTCTTATTTTGTAAATGTGAGGACTTTGTAGGCCTTATAGACTTTAGATCTGTAGACCATTTTCTATTTTATCAAGTACTTGGTACTTGTTGACAGGCCTGCATTGTCCTCCCATACCTACTGTAATCTGGAAACATTGTAAAAGCCAATTATTTTTAAAAAGAGTAACCATGGAGTTTCTTGCCGGTTCTTCTCCATAGGAAACGACCAATTGGAACCGTGCACCTAGCTTCTGACGTTTCATAAGTGCCCATGTAGGTTTATGTGAAATAAAACATTTTGATTTTGATTTTGAACCAAGGTAACCGGCATAGCCCGAAGTATTGGGAAACTTAAGTGAAAGTGGGCAGGGCACAGGGTCGAGAGGTGGCGACCGCGTACCGGAATACGTAGCGTTGGAAGCCTCCCACAAGATGGGCCGATGACCTTGCGAAGGTCGCATGAATCCGCAGAATGCGGGAAGCAGAGAACCGGTGAAAGTGGCGGTGCTTGGGGAGGTCTGTGTCCAGCAGTGGACGTCTTTCGGCTAATACGATTATTAATAAATGAATAAAAATGATAAATTAATGAGGTAGGATTATGAAAGTGGGCGGTTTGAAAACTGAATTAAAGCAAGCCTTTTTATTCAAAGTAAAAGGACAAATCTAGCAAATGCAGCTAACAATTCTTTATTCAGCTTCCCCGTATTTTTTACAAGAACAGGAAGGAATTCACTAAACAACAAGACTTCTTCAATTAACAAAACGTTTTCTGCTATTCCATTCGACTCTTAACGTATACAAAAGTCTGCCTCAGAGAGCAAGCAGCCTGTTTTTTAAACAGAAAATAATGTACGGAGCATTAACACTTCCAAGGCGCCGTCGACGTCGAGAGCAGTCATGCGAACTAAGCTGGCATCTTCGTATATTGCCACAACAAAATCGTTATTCTGTCTACGGCGACCTGTGTAAACGCAATAAATTAAAATAAACCTCTACGTTGCATTCCTACGGACGTCCCGACGCCGACGCGTCGCAACGAATAAATAAGAAGGTTGCAACAGAATTGATTTAAATTATATTTTTAAAGGGTGGATGATATCTTCTTCTATCTTCTATACATATAATAAAATTGTAGAAAAGTGGTGTCTGTACAATGGAAATATATAAAAAAAAAGTAGCAGGGGTTGTTATTATATCGATGCCGAACCCGAAATTTCTATATCTTCTATCTATATCTATATTACATATAATAAAATTGTAGAAAAGTGGTGTCTGTACAATGGAAATGTATTAAAAAAAAGTAGCAGGGGTTGTTATTATATCGATGCCGAACCCGAAATTGTCATTAATTTTTTTTTGTCTGTTTGTCTGTGTTTGTGCACGCTAATATCAGAAACGGCTTATTCGATTTAGATGCGGTTTTCACTAATATATTAGTATAATATAGTAGTATAGTAGTAAGCTTCACTTAACATTTAGTGTTTATTTTATGTCGATCGGTTCATAAATAAAAAAGTTATGTCAATTTAAAGAATCACGGCGAACATTTTGTTAAGGTATTCTATCAGAGTAAGTACGTACACGCCTTGCGCCTGCGCGTCCGTGGCTATACAAAAGCGCGCTGAGAGCCGCGCCGCTGCCATAATTCCGATCCAGCCTGTCCCTTGCTGCCCTCTCCCAGCGACGCCCTAAGCCGAGGTCCGTACCCCACAGGGGGTGCCCTTAGCGTGTAGTCGCTTAGTTTTTATGTTTATATTGTGTAGTTAAGTTTATAAGAGTATCATGCCCCGGCTGGAGGCCTTAATTTATTGAGGCATCAACAGGAAAGCCCGGTTAAGCAGTCGATAACCCCTCAGGTTGAACTGCTAGATGACAACTTCAAAAAAAAAAAAAACGCACAGCTGCCATAAGGATTCAGTTATTCGTAGCGAACGCACGTATCCTGGAGAGTATAGGCGAATAGTTGGATTCGATTATTGCGAGTCACTTGAATACTGACTGTTTGCATATTTCATTTATTTATATTTTAGGGTTTGTAGGTTAGGTTCTTTTTGTTAATTTTCTTTAAATTTTGTAAATAAATATTGTAAGTATTTGGTATAGGTAAGGCGGTTCTTTCCTTGATTTTTGGGTATTTACTTATCTTAATTTGTATTTAGGGTTTGTATATAAATATTATAAGTATTTTGTATAGGTTAGGCATTTCTTTTCTTGATTTTCTTTATTAAGTATAAGTTCATTAGCTCAGGTTAGTAATTAATTTTTCTAGCAATTATTTTGTTTTATAAAGTTAGTACGTTTGGTTTACACGTCTTAACACTTATTACTTACTTAAACTGTGATAATATAAGACTGTATAATCTGTAAATATTTATAATTTAATTGTTTACGATAGTACGTGTTTACTAAATAACTGTGTGTTAAGTAGTAAGTACTATTTTATTGTAAGAATGCCTCGAAGAAGATCCAACCTCTCCCAATGTAGCAGAAATGCTAAAAGGATGAGATTAGTTCGATCACAGGAATCTGAGGAAGGTCGTGAGGCAAGGCTCTCTGCAACTCGGGAACATCAGGCTAGGATTCGTGCTGCAGAAACTTCGACCCAGCGAGAATCTCGACTGAGTTCAAATCCTTCTCGAATGATGACAACTCGAAATAGGGAAAACGGGGAACAACGAAAGGCACGATTATCTGTCGATCGCGAAGCTCACGCGCTATCGCGTGAGTCTGAGACTTTTGCTGACAGGGAAACCCGCCTGAGCTCCCAGAGAGTACGAACAACAAATGCTCGATCCCAGGAGACAGGGCGAACGGGAAATACTTACGTCTCACTGCCGATCGTGAAGCTCATGCACTATCGCGTGAGTCTGAGACTTTCACTGATAGGGGAATTCGTCTGAGTTCTCAGAGGGTTCGGACAGCAAATGCTCGGTCTCAAGAAACAAAGGAAGAACGAGAAATACGTCTCACTGCCGATCGTGAAGCTCAAGCACTATCGCGTGAGTCTGAGAGTTTCACTGATAGGGAAATTCGCCTGAGTTCTCAGATTGTTCGGACAGCAAATGCCCGGTCTGTAGGCGGTATATGTAATTCAAAATATGCTGCCCGAAAAGTCACTATTCCACGCGGACGAAGTTGCGGGCACAGCTAGTTGTTGAATAGTTTTAGTTAAAAATGCAAAGTTAAACAAAGTAGGACAGTGTTTTGCGATAATATCTTGTGTTCACAAATTTTGTTTGGCATTCGCTTAGATTTTGGCATAAAGACTTTTTCTGTAGTGTCCATAGTTAATCAGGTTCAGATGGGCCCTCAATCCTCTATGTGAGAACTGAGGGCCCAACTTTACAATCCATAACTCGGTTATTTGACTTTCACAAAATCTGATTCCAACTTTCACAATTCTTTGGGAATGTTCACTAAATCCTAAGCCATAGGCCAGTTTCCACACGCACATGTTTGATTATTGTATTTTTTTTCTATTTATTTGAAGAGTGCGGTGCGCTACCTACATGCTCATGAGAAATTAATGCTTTGTCATCTTTGAAAAGGTAGTTATGATTAATGAATGTGAAAACTACACTTATCTATTACTTAATGAATAAGGAAGTTGCAACAAAATTGAATTAAATTGTTCAATAGTTTTCATTTAAATGCAATTAAAGCCAGCGGGGCCAAGGTTCGTTTCTTGAGAGAGGCCATGGTAGAGCGGGCAGATTTGACCTTAAGCCTTGTCTCCCAGTGGGGTGATGACAATTTAGTCACTTTTAACGCCACCAAAATAAAAGTGTGTCTTTTTACCGCCAAAAGGAGTCGTTTTGACCAGACTGCTACTTTTCGGGGTACATCTGTTCCTGTAACAGATCGGCTCGAGCCCCTAGGCATGGAGTTGACGTCTAGTCTCAACTTCGGCGCTACCATCGAGTACAAAGCCAAAACTGCGGCCAAGAAGCTAGGCATCCTAAATAAGGTGAAGCGATACTTCACGCCTGGACAGCTTTTACAAAGCGCAAGTCCGATCCTGCATGGAGTATTGCAGCCACCTTTGGGATGGCTCAGCGAAATACCAACTTGCCGCGCTTGACTCGGTGGAACGCAGAGCTAAGATGCTCATTGGCGACGTAGAACTGGTGGATACCAAGCTTCACAGCTTGGCTCATGGCCGCAAGTTTGCCTGCTTGTCGGTCTTCTACAGATTGTACTTCGGTGAGTGTGCCCAAGAACTGACAGACGCACAGCAAGTTACCATCCCTGCATAGTTGCTATTCCACCAATTCGCACTAAGTTTTTTTTCCACCAATGCGCACGTTTTCAAATGTCTTTTATAATGCGCACAGCGGAAGAGTGGAACTCTTTACCTGCGTTTGTGTTTCCGAGCGCATACAACCCGAATCTCTTCAAAGTAAGAGTGAACAGGCTTCTTCTGGGTAAGCTCACTCCATCGTCGACTTTGTCTCTGTCTCCTCTGACCTAGACTAGAGTCAAGAGCAAACCCATTTAAAAAAAAAATATTTCGTGTGTCTATGTTTACGTATGTAGATAGATACCTATAACGACAACGAAATAACTAAAAACAAAAAAAATAGCTGCGCTCCGCGGTTTCACAAGCGTAAATGTCAATCATGTGGGAATATCGGGATAAAAAGTAGCCTATATGTTAATCCAGGGTGTCAGCTACCTCCATACAAAATTTTATTAAAATTGGTGGAGCCGTTTGAGCGTGAAGAGCAACAAACATACACACACACAAACTTTGGCCTTTATAATATTAGTGTGATAGTGTAATTTATTAGGTAGGTACTTTACTACATAATGCACTTTTAATTTTTTTATTCGCCGCCAAGAGTTTCCTAATTAGAGAAAGCATTTGCAAATTGAAATAAACCACAAAATAACATCGGCAAGTTATTCAATACCGTAAATAATATAAACCACAAAATACCACTCAAAAATAATAAAAGTTCCGTCCATTTAACGAATATCCAATTTAAATTCATGCTGAAATATTATACAACAAAAATAATTTAAAACCGCCGACATTAAAGTTAATTAAATGAGTAAGTAGACCGTCGACCGCACACCCAGAGTATTAATTGTTACCGGGATATTGTTAAAAACATACAGATAGACTCATTAATTCGTTTATGAATGAACAAAATATGCCTCCCGGCTGATTCACGTATTAATTACTTGAAAGTGATAATAGCGTTATTTAAATTTGTATTTTAATCGTTTGTAATTTTATTGGTTCTTTGTTTCAGATACTTATTAATAATTGGACAGTTTACAAAAAAACATCAGTAGGAAAGTTCTCCATCAGCTCTATTAAAATTTCACCATTCACATAGTGACGAGCATAAATTGCTTATTGAAATACTTATTATTGGGTAGTTCCGGTGGCCATCTGTGGTCTTCTTCATTAGTTTCACTTCACCAAATGGTGGTTTATGAGAGCAAATGCACGAGTTACTATAAAAAATATCCAAATCGCTATAGGCGTGCCTATAATATTTGAGGAGTTCCCTCAAATCCTCATGGATCCCATCATCAGAACTGGATTGTGATAAAAATGGTGACACCACAATTTTCCAAATCCGTTTATAAATGACGGTGTACAGTAGGGCTGCAAATGTGCATGGGTATTTCAGAAACATAATCATGTGAAGCGAGAAATGACGCCATCTAGCGTAAAACCAGTTAACGACTAACAAAATTTCATTAAGTATACTGTTACTAGATGGCGGTGCTTTGCTTTTTATGACAAAATATTTTTGTAGTTTCTTTTTGTCTCTTCAAACATTCAAACAATTTATAACTAATATTTACTTTTTTTTTAAATGTTCCTAACTATTAACCTACTATGTTAAAATTGAACATCAATTTATTAGTAGTAAGTAAGAAATAACCAAACAAAGGATGAGGGCGCCACTGCGCATACTTAATTATTCCTATCGGTTTCTTTTATTATTTTATTATTTTTTCATATGCTAGCAAATGTAATGTAATAGTTAGATAAATATATTAGCTGTGTAACTCCTTTCTCAATACGTTTCTTCCCAACTGCTTACTTACGTTTCGTAAATTAGTCACAGTTGTGAAGAAACCAACGCCATCTAGTTTATTTTAGAAAACTTGAACTCAAACGTTCACAGGAAAATAGCCATTAGGGTATCCATGCACTATTGCAGGTGACCGTACTGAGGTAACAAACATAAAATAAAATACAACCGAATGAAGAACCTCCTCCTTTTTTTGAAGTCGGTTAAAAATACACTGCTGTTTTAAAAACAAAATGATCTGAGGGGCAATTCTCGTAATTTTAAGAACGTTCACAGTCTGATCTCAGTCTCGATCTGTCAAAAATGTCTCTAATTTCCCTAAATCTTGACAAATTTTTGACATTTTCCTGTGTCGCCAAGATGAGACTGCGACAAAATCTATACATATAATAAAATTGTAGAAAAGTGGTGTCTGTACAATGGAAATATATTAAAAAAAAGTAGCAGGGGTTGTTATTATATCGATGCCGAACCCGAAACAGTAATTAAATTTTTTTTTGTCTGTTTGTCTGTTTGTCTGCTGTGTTTGTGCACGCTAATATCAGAAACGGCTTATTCGATTTAGATGCGGTTTTCACTAATATATTGTAGTAAGCTTCACTTAACATTTAGTGTTTATTTCATGTCAATCGGTTCATAAATAAAAAAGTTATGTCAATTTAAAGAATCACGGCGAACATTTGTTAAGGTATTCTATCAGAGTACGTAAACGCCTCGCGCCTGCGCGTCCGTGGCTATATATACAAGGTGTAACGGAAAGGGGGTATCAACCCTGAAGGAGGTGAATGAAGATGAAAAAAAAAATTTGGACCTCCCATAGTAATAGCACATCAATGATTTACTATTACTATGGGAGGTCCAAAATTTTTTTCATATTTCGACCTATGTTCTTTGGGGAAATTTGTTCAGTTTCATGAGCACATTCACCTCCTTCAGGGTTGATACCCACTTTCCGTTACACCTTGTATAAAGCGCGCTGAGAGCCGCGCCGCTGCCATAATTCCGATCCAGCCTGTCCCTTGCTGCCCTCTCCCAGCGACGCCCTAAGCCGAGGTCCCTGTGGGGTACGGACCTCGGCTTAGGGCGTAGTCGCTTAGTTTTTAAGTTTATATTGTGTAGTTAAGTTGTGTATTATGCCCTGGCTGGAGGCCTTAATTTATTGAGGCATCCACAGGAAAGCCAGGTTAAGCAATCAACAACCCCTCAGGTTGAACTGCGAAATGACCATTTCAAAAGAAAACGCGCCGCTGCTATAAGGATTCAGTATTTTGTAGCGAACGCACGTATCCTGGAGAGTATAGGCGAATAGTTGGATTCGATTATTGCGATTCACTTGAATACTGACTGTTTGCATATTTCATTTATTTATATTTTAGGGTTTGTAGGTTAGGTTCTTTTTCTTAATTTTATTTAAAATTTTGTAAGTATTTGGTATAGGTTAGGCGGTTCTTTCCTTGATTTTTGGGTATTTACTTATCTTAATTTTTATTTAGGGTTTTGTAAATAAATATTGTAAGCATTTATTATTAGTTAGGCATGTCTTTCCCTGATTTTCGGTATACTTATCTTAATTTGTATTTAGGGTTTTGTATATAAATATTATAAGTATTTGGTATAGGTTAGGCATTTCTTTTCTTGATTTTCTTTATTAAATATAAGTTCATTAGCTTAGGTTAGTAATTATTTTTTCTAGCAATTCTTTTGTTTTATAAAGTTATTACATTTGTCTGTGTAGAAGAATAGCACCACCCCTTACTTCCCGTGGGTGTCGTAAAAGGCGACTAAGGGTCTCGCCGGAGAATGGGCAGCAGCGTTCTCTATGCATTCTACCACCATACCATACTGCGATCGCCAACCCGCCTGCCAAGCGTGGCGATTATGGCAAACCCCCCCAAAATTGGGGGAGGCCTATGTCCAGCAGTGGACGTCTATCGGCTGAAATGATGATGATAATGACGTTTGGTTTACACGTCTTAACACTTATTACTTAAACTGTGATAATTTCAGACTGTATAATAATCTGTAAGTATTTATAATTTAATTGTTTACGATAGTACGTGTTTACTAAATAACTGTGTGTTAAGTAGTAAGTACTATTTTATTGTAAGAATGCCTCGAAGAAGATCCAACCTCTCCCAATGTAGCAGAAATGCTAAAAGGATGAGATTAGTTCGATCACAGGAATCTGAGGAAGGTCGTGAGGCAAAAGGCTCTCTGCACCAGGCTAGGTTTCGTGCTGCAGAAACTTCGACTCAGCGAGAATCTCGACTGAGTTCAAATCGTTCTCGAATGATGACAACTCGAAATAGGGAAAACGGGGAACAACGAAAGGCACGTTTATCTGTCGATCGCGAAGCTCACGCGCTATCGCGTGAGTCTGAGACTTTTCCTGTCAGGGAAACCCGCCTGAGCTCCCAGAGAGTACGGACAACAAATGCTCGATCCCAGGAGACACAGGACGAACGGGAAATACGTCTCACTGCCGATCGTGAAGCTCATACACTATCGCGTGAGTCTGAGACTTTCACTGATAGGAAAATTCGTCTGAGTTCTCAGAGGGTTCGGACAGCAAATGTTCGGTCTCAGGAAACACAGGAAGAACGAGAAATACGTCTCACTGCCGATCGTGAAGCTCAAGCACTAGAGTCTGAGACTTTCACTGAAATTCGCCTGAGTTCTCAGATGGTTCGGACAGCAAATGCCCGGTCTGTAGACGGTATATGTAATTTAAAATATGCTGCCCGAAAAGTCACTATTCCACGCGGACGAAGTCGCGGGCACAGCTAGTATTGAATGTTTTCAGTTACGAGAATTCGCCTTCTGGTATCCGACGTGCATGGAGACACTAAAATGGTATAGGTAAAGTCTATTCAAACTTTAGTTTCAAATTAATATTATTTCAAGTTAAACAAATATCAACTTTATTTTAATGGTTATTAAGTTGATTTCAGAGTGACTAGCACTATTGAAAAAGTTATAAAAATGTTTGAAGTTGTAGCGTAAACTGAAGTTATTGTTTAGGATTTAAAGTTATTTTTCCATAAACTCATATTTGTTTATATTTTTAGTAAATAAATCGCGAATGTGGATGAGGCACAAGTATACTATCGAGGTATAGTTCTTTGAGAGTGCTTTAGCTACTGCAGTATTTGAGTTAACATTGGTGTCAGGACATTTCACAATGATTTAAAATATTCAATAGAAACAACAACATATACATACAATGGACGTGTTCGAACGATATGTCGATTATCCAATTCCAGTGGTGTACCGAGCGAAGAACAAAATAGAACCCCTGTGAAACGTACAATCGTACGTATTAAGATAGATATGAATGCCGGTCAGACTGAACGTCTACCGCTGAACGAACTGATCGAAACGTGTACGTTTACGTTTAAGTTATACAGGGCTATTGGTAAACTCATCATTGTGAACAACTTTCAACCCTGTATAATACAGGGTTATTGTTAAAACATTAACAACCTCTTAAGAGGTCATTGTACTCATCATTATGAACAGCTTTTACTATGGGACCAAACCTGAAAAAAAATCAGCTGTTCCATACATTTATGTTCGTATAACTCGTCAAAATGTAGGGAAGACCTAATTTTTTTTTCAAGATTTTAAACAAGATGTAGAGCAGAGGTAGATATGTCGCAGATGGATTGTCGAATTCACCGCTTTGCAAAACCGCTAGTTGTTTTACAAAACAGCTCCGTTAACTTCCCTTGAACTTTGCACAAGCGCTACTGCTAAGCATGTGGTCCTGACATCGATTCCCAGCGGTGGGACAAAGTGTTATTGAGTTTTTCCAATAGGAATATCTCAGTAGTAGCCCGGAAACCGGATTTGTGCCTCGTTGAAAACAATAGGCTCGCCCCATGTTAAAAATGGGGGTGCACTACCCTTTGGAGAATACAGAATGTTGTGTTGCCTAATGTTGAAAGTCTTCAACCTTCAAGAGAAAAATTGAATAGCATTTTTTTCGCGTCACCAGGCCAGGCGCACTCCGCATTATAGTTCATTATTTTAGCCGAAAGACGTCCACTGCTGGACATAGGCCTCCCCCAAAAGGGGGGGGGTGCCATAATCGCCACGCTTGGCAGGCGGGTTGGCGATCGCAGTATAGTAAGGTGGTGGAATGCATAGAGAACGCTGCTGCCCATTCTCCGGTACGACCCTTAGTCGCCTTTTACGACACCCACGGGAAGTATGGGGTGGTGCTATTCTATAAGTCCGACACCACACAGACAGTGTGTTTATAGTTATGGAGCTACAAGTATGCGGCGCGCTTTGTAGGCTATTATAAAAGCGGCTTTCTTCAAGATCAAAGGAGTCGATCTGCTGTACTAAGTACTATTGGTACTTGGCGTCACTTTAATTTCTTTTTACTGTAATAGAAAAGAGCACTCTACCCAGCGACTAATCCATTTTAAGACAATATCAACATGAGGTATTCCATTTTCCCCGGGTCTCCTCAGCGACCACGAGTACTCTGCAAACATTCCTACCGTTCCATTAACTAATTGTTAATTATCTCCCCTACCTCCCCTTTGCGAACGATGACGTTTTGATGGAGATGCCAATTTTTCGTTTTGTTTTTTTTTACGGGGTTCTCAGATGATGGTACTTTATTTTATTTTTTTAAATTGTGCTTTGTGATTAAATTTTAAAGGCATTCTTAATGTTTTTCCTTATTAAACGATAAATCTCTTGAAAGGGAATTTTTTTTTTTTTTTTTTTAAAGTACCGACTATGTGAACTGGCTGTATATTGTTTGTGTACTGGCTCTTAATCTGATTTTTTTTCAACATTGATAAGAATGTAGCCAGAAAAAGTACTAACTAGAAGTACTTACTAGTTTAAATTGCCTCCAAATACGCCCAAAAAGATCAGCATATTAGCCTCTTAAGTAATCCCATAAGAGACGCCACAGGACTAAATGCAAGGGAAATGGTGCTTGTGCGTGCTATTTGATTGTACATTATTTCCAGACATTAACTTTTCATTTTGGTGTAATGCTGCTGAGCTCTTAAGGTGCCACTAGTCGATATTTTTTCCATACAAATTTCGGGAGAGTATTACTCCACTGTTTGACATCGTCCACCCAAAGTTAAACATTATATCGTTTTGACTTATTATTAATTGTGTCTGTACGGAAACAGAATAGTAAAATAAAACCCATTAAAAAGTTATAAGCCAACAAAGATTCGTTTTTCTTGCTATTTTAACGCAACTCTGGGTGTAAGTAAGTAATAAAAGAACTGTAAAATCTTTAAATCCAAGTCCGTACCGACAAAGCTCAATTATCGAAGAATTCAACAAACTTTATTTATAATTGATTTATGGATCGGTTTTTTCCTAAAACTCGATTTTTCAAAGCACTTTTTGTTTTTTTTATGCGCCTATCAGTTCGGAACGGTGTTTCTGTGCGTGAGAACTGGACGTTGATCGTGTAGACTAGCGTCTAACTGCTCATCACTGATACTAGCTCTGTCAGTCACGAAGTCAGGTGAGACGGCGTGCTTTTTGGCCATGACCACCAGTGAGTTCGAGCTCGCGACTAGTTTACTCTTAAGGGGCTATAGAGATGTGTGATGAGAGTCTTAGATCCAAGAAGATGCTCGTTTTTATAGTCAAGTTAACAAAAGTTTTTTCTTTTTTTCTTAATCTGCTACCTACATAATCAAAGATTACTGTCTATTAGGGTCAATTACTCGAATGTGATAAAGCTACAGTACGGCCGACCGACGAGAGAATGCGTTCTTAAGACCTGTCAGTTTCAAACAAATGAATACCTACGTGTTTTGCGAATTTGGTCTTTATTCACTACTAGAGTTGTTGCACTGACAGGTGTCAGGAACGCATTCTCTCGATGGCCGGACTGTATTATCAAAATGCCGACGGTTTGATAGGTTTTATGTCGGAAATAATGTCAAACCACAGTGTTTATTCTTCAGAAAAGTTATGCAAGCAATTTTATTCAAAATTATACGTTATACATAACCAGCCTATAACGTTCTCACTGCTGGGACACAGGCCTCCTCTCTGTATGAGGGAGTGGGCCGTAATCCACCACGCGGGCCCAGTGCGGGTTGGTAGATGTCACATGACTACGAATTTTTGGTTCTAGGACTTGCCGGTTTCCTGCCTTAACCACTGCTCTCAAAATGGTGACATTTTGAGAGCAGTGGTTACGAAATAATTTGTATTTAAGTAAAGCGCCTGTCTGGATTCGAACATACGACCTACACTCGTCAAGTCGAAGCCGGTACAACTGAACCACCACTAATCTCGACAATAGTTTGGCATCGCAATACAGACCCGAATGTGTCAGCCAGCTTCAATTCAAACCTAAAAACAAAACCAAAGCGATTCTCGCCACAACGGTTAGGGACCTTCACCACCTTCACGATTACTCTTCACGTACAAGTGTCTACAGTAACACAACAACAAGCAATGACTATACATTCCCTGATAAAATCTCAGATTCAAATCTGAGTTCCAGATAGTGATCTCGAATTTAACTTTGTCGATTTTCCACTTGTGCTCAATACACGAACGATGCAAGTGTACGTACCTATTCCAGTTAACTTTTCCAATATATATTCGTGTGTTCAAACGAGCGGGAACAATTCTCGGATAAGGCACCAAGGTAACAAAGTGTTAAGTGAGAAAATAAAGAAACGGAAACTTTTCCAGAACTTTCCAAATTTGATTTTTGTGCAAGTGGAAAATGTTGGCTGGAAAATGTATAGTTAGTCTGGGTTTTTGTGTTGGAGATTGAAGTTAAGATTTTATTAAAAGTTTTTAGAGAGATGATTGTTGTGTTCTTAGTAAAGCTGTACGAAGGTATGCCATTCAGCAATGTTTATCAAAGTATAAGGTACAGAAGTATAAGGAACAGAACATAATTATCATTTTGTTTTAGGGAAATATTTCAAACTAAAACTCGAAGAATATTTTTCAATTAAACCATTCACAGGCACTTTTGAATTTTCAGGGAGTCGGCCAGTCAGAAATATGAAGCTAATTGCCCATTACAAAGCGTTGTAGATACTTATGGAGAAGAACGGGCAAGAAACTCCATGGACACTATTTTAAATTATATTGTTACAAAATTTACCTAATCCTCTAAAAACTTATTGACCTTTTAATGATGTAGGTAAGCTTTTTAAATGAACAAAATTAATTTCTAAAAACATTTGGGCTTCTAAAGATGGAAACAAATTGGGAATTATTCGATGTTCGATTTAGGGCAAATTTTTCAATCGACAGATAATTTTTATTTGTGGAATAAAATTGACATCTGACAGATTTTGTATGGAAGAACTGTCAAAAATTTTTAATTATTCCTCTGATAAAATTATCTGGCGTTCGAAAAATCAGCCCTAAGTAATATTTGTTTTATTAATTATTATTCCCTCTTATTCGTGTACTTTTTTCATATCAAAATACATGATCATATCATATACATAATCGAATCAAGCTCATGTCTTGTAAAAAATATGAGCAATAACTGTCATTTCTTTTTTCTATACCATGAGTGCACAACAAAATTGTTTATGTTTTTTTATATATGAATATTTTCATTTATCGAGTGTTCCTTATACTTCAGTCAACGTAAATCTCTATTACTGTCATGTAACCGCACGACAGTAACAGGTACCAGGCACACAGAAACCCCAAAGAAATCAATACGACGACAATCCAAACAAATCAATATAAGCAAGTATAAAATAATTATTTATTCTAACGTTGAGTTTGGGATTCGATTCGCGTTCGGCCCCGGTTTGGAGCGCTTCGCAAATACTTTAGCCAAGGGGAACGGATGTGGGGGATATGCTGCATCCTTCCCCGGGGAGCCAGGGAACTTTTTCAAATGTTGTGTTTGCCGATGAAATCTTATTGTTGGGAGTTTTCGGGGTTTGAAGATGGTTTCTAAGAGTAATTTTGTGTTTTGTGGATTTCAAATATGAAGTTCTTAACAATTGTTTTTAAGGTATTTATAGGCTGACCGCTTAACTGAGACGTTGCCTGAGGTAGCTGCGCCGTGCGGGAGGGGTGATAGTTGTCACAAATTGACGAATCACTGAGCTCTCGCATCACGTCACAACTCCCCTCCCGCACCGCGCTGCTACCTCAGGCAACGTCTCAGTTAAGCGGTCGGCCTATAGATTCTAGGTTTTTTCCAATAGGTATAGTTACTCCATGTATTATGGAAGCCGACCACAACTTAGTTGGGAAAAGGCTAGGCGATAATAAGATTCTACGTTTTAGCCTTGCTACATAAATCTATCGAAAACACTAAACCTTTCTCGCCTACCTCACGTTAAGGCCTACGCAGACCGGGATGGCATGGCAAGGGATTTTGCCGTTAGTCAGTGCACACTAGCCGCTTAGGTACCGCGGCATTCCAGCGGCTTCCCCGCTTCTCTACCCCCGCCGCCTCACCCCGCGATATGTCTCAACGAGTGACGGAGTGCTTAGCATGCCGTTGCCTACCGCAGGACGCCACGGCTTCCCGCCGCGGGAGCCTGTGGCGCGCCTTTCAATGCCGTGCAATGAAATCCCTTTCGATGCCACGGCATCATTTTAAAGCATAGCAATTTATGTCGTATTTCTATATCGACACGTTTGAATGTCCATTAGTAAAAGTTTAAATCCCTTGCCATGCCGTCCCGGTCTGCGTAGGCCTATACTCGCATTGTAGATCCCGAAATTTTGTTGTGTATTTTTCTGTACCTAGATTATGTGTCGCTGGACTTAAATAAGTATCTAGTTACCTGCTGAAGTTATGTAGGTACGATGTTCAAAGCATTAAAATAAAAAGGAAATATACCAAGTAAAACAAGCAGAAACTGCACAAACAAAAACTATCACCAACATTTCACGGCATTATCTGCTAGAACACTAAAAGATAAAACGCTTTACATTCGGTAATGCGGTCCTCGGGGGACTATTCTGTGAAGTCAAGTCATAGAAACTAACGCTGCCATCGTACTAAACTTGAATGACAGCGATTAACGTTTGCAACTGTGTTGCATCGCTTGCAACTGACTTTCAGAATAGGACATCTCGAAATTGAATTAATGAAATTCTGCAGTCGAGCAGTTATATTTTCGGAGGCATAGTTTAAAAGTACTCGTAATTTTCGTCATATTAATTAGGACAAGACTAATTAAAGAGGTACGTCAGTCACATACATTTTGAAACGACTACTATGAAAATAATTAAAATTGTATTTTCATGCAAGAGCGAACATTTTGGGAGCGTATTTAGTGAGCATCCGCGGGTGACGTTACAAACATGAGTAACTTGATAATCTACGGTCACCAAAGGAGATAAATAACCAGGGTCGTCGGGTAATCAGGGTCAAATTAAATTAGTTAGCGAAACTCTGCTGTGCATGACAGCGACGTAAACCAGAGCGGCGCCGCCACAAATACTTAATTATGAGAAACAATGTACCTAAATTACTTGTCTGATTACCTAATAATTAATTATAGCGTAGAAATAAAGAACTATTGTTGTAAATACTGAGTAAAACCCGTGTTTATAAGCATTAAAGCATAAACACACCGAACGAGGTACACGCCGAGGGTGCAGTTACTGGAGTCGTACCGCAACGTCAACTTCAAGGCGTTCGTGGTGCGCGTGCCGAATTGTTATCTGCCCGTCGTCATGGAAGATGACTTCTGGCCGCAGGACGTGGTGTTCCGTCGCTTCCGCGGACAAGTACCACAGAACAGCACAAGAACAAGCTAGTGAAGTGAAGTTCTATTTTATTATAATAAAAATATGTATGTTTAGGTTAAGAGCCTATACTACCTCAGCTAAAGTTCACTCTTTATCTCGCTTACACGATACTGCTCGCGGACTGTGTGAGAGCGAGACAGAGTGCGGTGCTGGGCGGAAGGCAGCGCCAATAGTTTAGGTATTTGCTTTTTACGTTGAAAATAAAGCTAATTCAAAAAAATTAAATAACATAAGACCTGCTTTATAGTTAGTTCAGTTAGTATGCAAAGTTTCATGATCTAATTTGAAGTATTTTTTTTAATACCAGCGGTTTATTTTTCAATTTGGAGGTAACTTTGGAATTTTTTTCTATAGAGAAAATTGTATGGAATCGTGTTTTCGTCTAACATAGTACCTAGCATTAATCCTCAACTTTACCATAATATTTATTTCAAAATTAATGCTGCGGTATTTTCGACATAACGGAGGATCATGCTAAGCCATTTGAGGTAGTATAGGCTCTTAAGGTATATATTTATGGGCCTGCGACGCCTGAAACAAATGAATAAATAAAACACTAAGGTAAATAGTAATAAGGTATGTAATACCTACTTCTAGCATCCATACACAGTTCATGTAAAAATAGATGTTGTTGCTGCGACAGTCAAATTTGTAATGCTACCTCCTGGTTTGCGCACGTAGGTTATCTGCAGACGTGGCTTTATCTAAACACAATACATAAAACAAAAAAGAAATCAATTTGATGATTTATTCTTGTGGGGTCATCAACCGCTGTTAGCGTATTTACTTGAAATATCAATTTAAAAATGGTTTAAAGAAGAAAAGAGAAAGAAATTACGTTTATTTGCGGCAAACATGACGCATAAAAAAAATTAAAAAAAACACAAATTAAATAACAATTTGGGATAAAGCATGCGCCACATCTACGCAAATAATAATAATAATAATAAACCATTTATTATCAGGTAACAAAGACCCATAGATACATACCTTAACCTAAGTATACATAATAATATAGTAACAAAACAGCCATCGCTCAGCATAATGCTAAGACCCTATACAAGACAGCCCCAGCACTGGTTTTCAACCACAGCCGGTCCCCACCCACCACGTGTATGAAGTTTCGCTATCTAATTTAATTTGAACCTGTACATAGAAGAAGAAGACTTAGTTAAAGTTTATTAAGAAACCGATAGATTTTTCGAAGGGTTCATTTATCAAATTACATTTGAAAACAATTATCGGTTTTATACTACCTAAACTTCAACTATATCCGTTACTTATCTCTTTTGATGACCATACACCAAAAGCAGCCTTGTCACCATTTTTGTCCTTGCTAACTTATATTTTTACCATAGTGTGACTTTTATGTTAAGTAGGTACCTATAGCTTGTACCGACATGCGACACAACGAAAAATAAAAAATAAAACTGTAATGGTTCCTATATTAGAAATTCACAACATTATTTCTTTTTTTTTCTGTTGTGCGTAATATCCTCTTATCTACAAAAATAATTAATTTAAAATATTTGTACCAAAAAAGTTACTTAATTATTTAATTAGCTGTCGATGTTGCGACGAATAAGTAACCCTTTGCTTACGGGCCCCGGGCGAGGACGTTTCAGTAACATTATCCGAAAGGGTCCCTGGGACCAAATAGGTAGCAACTAACAAATAAAAGGGGATGAATCCTAAAGTAACTGATCTATGTCATGTACTTAGTTGTAATTATTTTTAGACATATGAAGAGGGGTCAGTACAATAGAACATTCAATAATCGGTGAGAGGCTTTGAGTATTAAACCAACCGGAGACGCCACGAGTACTACCTAATATCTATGCAAATAAGTCTGTCACTTTCATCGCGGGGGACGAGGGAACGCAATAATACACTAATGCAATTCGATCGCGTTGTTACGCACGCACACAAAACAAAAAACAAACACAAGCATAAACTATACGCACACATGTATATAACCGCTGTGACCGGCGGTCTCGTACCTTTGGCAGCGGGGATCGCCTGACAATGGCGCCTCCAGTTGGTTTAATACTCAAAGGTGAGAGGCTGTGCCGATTACTGATCAAATAAAAAAACATTGAGTTTAAATTTGAATTAAGAATTTGAGATAATTTTCAAGTTATGTCATACTATACAAAGTTAAAATTCCATTGCAACCAAAAAGTTATTAGGACCTTTTTGTTACAAATAGGCACTCAATAATCAACTTAGAATACATTTCACTAAGGTAGATAACTGATTAAGTGGCGATGGAATGTAAATTATCTGAGATTATGAACACTGCTATAGACCAGTCTTATCGTTTATTATTGGTTCGGTTATCAGGCTAACTTAAACTGCAAACAGAATTATTCATGATATGCCTCATTCGTAATTATTGAAAAACAAACAATTAAATGCATTAGTGTCAAAGAGAATCATGTCATAGTCTATGGTGACGATTTCTCTCTAATTTATACTTGTTTGCAATAGCAAAATATTCGCAGCTGTCTATTTTCCATTTTCAAATACAATGTCAACTCTAGTTGTCAAAAAACAAGCAATTCTATTTTCAAACGAATGTTAAAAAATGTGCGGCACATTTTTGGACTGCGTATATTTGTTACAACCTGCACAGTATTGTACAAATGGACCAATTTACCAATTCCAAGGCAATGTTCAATGTTTTTAATAATCCAGCAACAAAGAGACTAAAGAAAATGTTGTACAGATATTCGAATATAAGTAAATAATAATCTACACTAACGCAAATATATGCCTATAAAACCACCTTGAAAAAAGTCTCATTTGCGTAGGTTTTAACTCGTAAATAAATGTTTGAAAAGCGGCCTTTAGGGCTGCTAAAGCTATTAAAACCAAAGAGCAGATGCGGATATTTTGTAACAAACCATAGGTAGATATTACGTTGAAGTTAAGCGAAGAGAAGTGAAAATAACACAAAAATTCGAGACATCCCTCCTCTCCTCTTTGGTGATACCAACTTAACCTCCGCGCCATCACATCATTTTCCACCATTTTATGACAAACAATTTAATAGTTGACTCACAATTGGTCAGTAACTCAGTACTTTAAAATCATTGCACGAATGCACGTATCATCTGATATTATCGGTCGCAGCTGCGTCCGTCTCGAGGTAAGGACTTCATTCAATATTTACGATTGTTTTGCAAAGTGCAAGGGAGTAAGCCACAGGAAAAAGCGTTTTTGTCAATCAAGTACAAAGAAAACTGACATTATCGAACCACTTAACACACACATCATAAAACTGATTTACATCCGTAAGACGTCGTCGTAACATAGGGTCCAGTGGAAAATCAGCGTCAAGCATTAGTTGTCTGACATATATGCGGAACTGGGCCTATTTGGCGCAGCCGTGAGGCACACGAAACTATTTTAAGTTTTATTTCTGTTTTTTTTTGGTGTGTCTTATTTAACCTGGGTTTTTTTTTTATTACTAAATGGGCCCGCTCTTGACCCCGATCACGCCTGATGGAAAGCGATGGAGGAGGTCTATGATGGAACGAGCGTGCCCAGAAGATGCCTGTTCACTTTTGCTTTGAAGGCAGACGGGTTAAATGTGGTTAAATAAACTTATTTTCTTTCTTTCTTTCTAAATACGACTGGGGTCTTTTCATTTTACCTGAATCCATGTATTATTTCCGCGTATTTATGGTATATTCTTTTGCTGAATTCATGTTCAACAGAGTAAGTAGGTGACGTGAACGGAACAATACACATATCTTGGGTATCATCATTTCAACAATCTACATATTCAGTTGCTTCACAAAACATGTTTGAATTAAACACGTCTGTACGATAGCAAAAATGGTTGATTTCCAAAATTATACGGGATTGTGAGAGTAGAAGTGTCCCAATGGTAACGACCCCGACTTACGAGTGCGGTCGTGGGTTCATCACCATTGCTCTAAAAAAACTGTGGAGGAAAACATCGTGATCAAAACGGCATGTCCTAGAACCAAAAATTCGAAGACATGTGACACCTGCACTGGACCCGCGTGGTGGATTACGGCCTACGGTCTCACAGTGAGGCCTGTATCCCCGCAGTGGGAACGTTATAGGCTCATTAAGCTGAGTGTTTTACGCAATAAGGGTGCAGTTCACGCGACGACTCCCGGCCACCGCAGGCGCGGGCCTGCGGACGAAGAGTAATGGGTAGCTCACCGTCCGATCAGGACCAGGCCGGTGCCGGACGGCGCGTACGTGTTCCACGCGCGCCTTAAAGAGATGTCAGCATCAACGAAGGGGCCCGTTAGGGGAAGCCAAAGCCTGCCGGGTCAGCGGGATTGTCCAAAAGGGTTACCGCTGGCCCGGAACATAATGGGCTAAGGAAAGAACACGGGTGGGTTTTAGTCAGTAAGAGTCTGACACTCCCTTCTGCTCCACCTAAAGCGGAAGGGGTCATTTGATGATTTCCAATCTGCAAAAAAAAGGGTGCAGTTCCTAGTTAACTAAGTTGCGCGCCACAATTAATGTCTGGTACATGGTGACATTAGTTACCACTAGCGCCATCTAGTATCAAGTAGCGGAACTAGTAGTCAAGATCCTTCTAGAAATTTCGATGCGAGAACTTTCTAGAACTTTCTCGAACTATCGACATATGGTCATTCGGGGCCGGTATGTACTCGAACATTCTAGATGTTTCTACAATGGAAGGTTCTAGAACTATCTGCGGCACTATATAAAGCCGGGAGGCACTACGACCGACACAGTTTGGATACAGCGATACAAGCGAACACATCGAAGCGATCTTCAAGTGCGACTTAGAGCGATCAGTAGTGCAATTGTGTTTTATAATTAGTGTGTTTGAGTTGTAATTAGTGTTGTGGATTAAAGTGTAATTTTTTTGGTTAGTAAATTGGCAGTTTTTATTGTCACGAACCCGAAGCTCATAACACTAATATAAACAAAGGCAGTTTTCAACACGCTAGCCCCGCTAACCGCTTGCATTTTACACTGTTGAGGTCAGCTCGTGAAACCGTAACGTTCTTTGACCTTTCGTGAACTTATTCTAAGAATCTTTGTATAAAGAAGACACACGCCATAATAGAGACAGTACATGCCATTGGTAAATAAAGATTTCACAACCAGTTCTTCATCAGAAACGACAATCATGACCACTTGGTAACCACAGCGAAATAAAAATTAAGAGTTACTACTAGTGGAAAACAAACAAAATATTTATATAACACTAGCTGCGCCCCGCGGTTTACCCCGCATAAGTGTCAATCCCGGGGGAATATCGGGATAAAATGTAGCTTATATCTTAATCCAGGGTGTCAGCTACCTCCATACAAAATTTTATCAAAATTGGTCCAGCTGTTTGAGCGTGAAGAAGTAACAAACATATAAACACACATACAAATTTTCACCTTCTTCATCTGCCTATATAATATGAGTGTGATAACATGACGCCTGTATTCACCAAAGGGAGACCAGAGGTTAAGGAGCAGAGCTGTTCTATTACTAGCAAATGCCAGTGTTGTTTCAGTCCCATATAATATCGGGTAAGCCAATTGCCACTTATCGGGCACTTATCCAAATTTCAGATTGCTATTGACACTTTCCCAAAGCAAAAACCCTAACTACTACGCTTTTCAGAAGGCCTAGAAAAGTGACCGTCTGTTTTATAACGTTTCGTATTTCTACAACTATTTTCAACAGGATTGACATAAGCGTTAGCTTACCTATGACAGCCCCATACATTTAACCTTTGTTTCATCTCTAGCACTGATCGAATCTCACTCTGTCTAGGCCCTCTGAGGTCCTCATCACCACTAACAGCACCCACAAGCAGAACCACGTTAGCCAGTTTTACTATGGCCAGTGTCAAGCTCAAAATAAGAGCCACATCAGAGCCATAAATAAGACCAGGTGGGCGATATAGTGTCATTAGTGTAGTGTTCCTTCAGTGGCCCGTTAATAATGCCGTTAATGGCACATGTGGCGCATCCAGTAATTTGTTGTGCTGCATAGGGTACATAATGATGTGTGTCAAGTGTCTGTATATGGACTAAATGTTGGGGGTAACTTTGTAGACTGTTTACTGGTAACTCTATATTGTTACTGGAAGTTAGTTGTGTGGCTGACGTTTGTTTATGGTAATATTTTGTGAGTGTTTAGACTGTAAACCAACATTTATGTTCGCTTCGTCCATATTCGCTTCATTAGTCTTTAGGTAGTCTGTCATGGAGTTCAGGTTTTGATCAATAGGGCGAACAAAGTGCTATAGGACTTGTGCCTGAGGTTAGCACACTTTTACATGCCTCATTAGCGTATAGAGGGTATTAGGAACACGGTGTAAACTTCACTCATACTCGTACTCTATAGAAAAGGGAGGATCCTCCGACCAGACGGGTATTGTGTCGGGCGGGCAACTGCCCGATGATTCATGTCGGACCGTTATATCTATTCTAGTTGCACGGTAAACTCTGCTTGCAAGATGCAGGATTTTGCGTGACGTAAGTATGACGCGTTGTTCGCATGTAGCGTTGTAGATACCGCTCTAGCTATCCAAGCGGAACTGCTAATCGTACTATAAGGGCGCTTGTGCACTACAAGGAATTTTACTGTCCGGCAGTCCGATTTTATTTTTTTATTATGGCGTGCTATATGGGACCGTAAAAAATCGGACTGCCGGACAGTAAAATTCCTTGTAGTGCACAAACGCCCTAATTATACAACTGCCTGCCCCATTGCGGAATCCAAGCGCAATGTTATGTTATTATGTTAGCCCATGACCTCCACGACCCGTCACGAGTGATCACACTATAATCACACTAATATTATAAAGGCGAAAGTTTGTGTGTGTGTATGTCTATATATTTGTTAGTTCTTTACGCTCAAACATCTGGACCAATTTTGATAAAATTTTGTGTGGAGGTAACTGAGACCCTGGATTAACATATAGGCTTTTTATCCCGATTTTTCCAGGGGATCGAAACTTATGCGCAGCTAATTAGCTATAATAATAATTATCAAGAACAAATCGTTGAACATTAACCTCGCATAAATCATTTACATAGGTACAGCTATGTAGTTGACCCACACAAAATACCATCAACAAATAGAACGCTGAGTGGCATCTCCATTCTCCACACACTAGCTACTTCTCAAAGAGGGTTGCCAAGTTTTCGGTGTAAAAAGCGGGTAGTTCACAATATCGTATGCGGGCGACTCGCTCGGCATGTTTACAAGCTGAATGGGACTGTTTCAGCTTGAAACGGAGCTGCACTATGCTATGCATAAGATTTTCGTGGTGAGGTTATAGTGTGAAGCGGCAGAGGAATTGAGAATAATGAGAGAAATTCTGTGCTGTTTTCTCTACAGGAATTTCTCTGTGATCGGCATCACAGAGATATTCCTGTAGAGAAACTGGTGTTTAGTGTGCCCGGTTGAAGACAATAGGCTCGTCCCTTATTGCATAGGACTTAAACAGAACTGGCGAAATGAGGATGTCTTTTCCATCTCTATCTACCTACACCTTCGTGAAATACAGGCGTGTATAGGCCGACCGCTTTACTGAGACGTTGCCTGAGGTAGCTGCGCGGTGGCAGCGGAGGGCGGAAAATGCCCTCTTTCAGCCCCCCTGGATGGGTCTAGGGGCGACGGACTCGGGGACTTCCGTCGCCCCCCACACAGGACCCGAGGTGGCGGCGCGTAGTGTTCCACACGCGACCCTCTTAGACGTCGCGGGGGGAGTCAAACACCTCACTCCCCCCCCCCCCCTGACCCGACGAGGCCTGCAGTGCAGCGGGCCAGCACCATTCGGTGGTTTTCAGTCAGTAAGAGTCTGACAGACCCTGCCGCCCGCCCCAGGGCGGCGGACATCCATGAGAATTATCCACCCAGGAAACAAAAAATAAAAGGTGGCTGCGCGGTGCGGGAGGAGTGATAGTTGTTACAAGTTGACGAATCTCTGAGCTCTCGCATCACGTCACCACCTCCCGCACCGCGTTGCTACCTCAGGCAAGTAATTTTTATCCAAATGACAGAGTCCGCTTTTTTGAAGGATTGTCAAATGCTGTGCAATTTTCAACCTTCACATTATGCAGGTGGAAAGGACATCAACGAGAAACCTGTTACCACGGATTCGCACGTTTAGATTTAGTTAATCTTTCAATTGAGCGCACTATAGAATTGTCTTGTGTTGAACTTGAGCGATATGTTATAATTTGCGTTTACCGACCCCCCTCTGGGGATTTTAGTAGTTTTGAATCGGTAATGGAGGATTCTCTCAATAGGTTGAAATCAAGTAACAAAAGTATTATTTTATGTGGAGATTTCAATATTAATATTTTAGATGTTACTCCATTAAGTATTAGACTTCTCAATCTGTTTAGGTCTTATAATTTAATTAACTTGTTTTTTGAACCTACCAGGATCACGGCATCTTCTTCAACTTGTCTTGATAATATATTTAGTGATTGTGATGCAAAAAATAAATTAGTGTTAACTGACTTAACGTCCGACCACTGTGGTTTATTAGCTAGCTTCCCCATGCCATTAAATAAAAAGCCGCATAAACTTGAATGCAGGCCTTATACAGCTAGTCGTTGCAAAATGTTTAAAAATAATATAGCTCATAGAATTACACCATCTATAGTAGAACAAGAGGATCCTAATGAAATTTATGGTGCCCTTTTTGATGTTGTGCAAAAAGAGTACCAATCTACTTTTAAGACCAAAACCATTAACATTAATGGCTCCTCGGTTGGCTTTAACCAATGGGCTACTCCAGGTATTTATAAAAGTAGAGCGAGACTGTACGAGTTATATGGTTTGAAAAAATACAGGTTTGATACTCCTTTCCTAGATTATGTTAAAAATTATTCAAAATTATTCAAAAAGATTAGTGCTTTTGCTAAATCAAAATTTTTAAGCGATACAATTAAAAATTCTAATAATAAAGTAAAAACAACTTGGAAAATTATTAAAAATGAAACTGGTAAATCGGTTAAACAAGAAAAACAACTTGAAATTATGGTCGACAACAAATTAGTTAACAAAGCAGCTGACGTAGCTGAGGCATTTAATGAATTTTTTGCCAACATACCTATAACTACGACTCGCTCCTTAAATTCCTCCCCGTCTAAAGCTGAAAACCTTTTGCATAGCAGTGTACCTAAATGTAGTCGCTTATTTAGCTTCGAACATGTAACCCCGCGTGATGTAGTTAATGTTTTTAACACACTTAAGTCTAAAAACACCGGTGATTACTGGGGCATCTCCATTAAACTTTTAAGTAATATAATAGACATCGTAGCCCCCTATCTAGCTGTTACTTTTAATAAATGTGTTGATTTAGGAACTTTTCCTGACCTCATGAAGAGTAGTAAAGTCATACCATTATTTAAATCAGGTAATAAAAATGACGTTGGCAATTTCAGGCCTATTTCCATCTTACCTGCATTTAGCAAAATATTTGAAAAATTAATACTCAAGCAGTTGCTAAGACATTTTATTTTAAACAGCCTCCTTCATAATGAACAATATGGCTTTACAAAAGGTCGTTCGACTACAGATGCGGGTGTTGCTTTGCTGAAACACATATTTAATGCATGGGAGAATTCGAAAAATGCTATTGGAGTTTTCTGTGATCTCTCCAAAGCCTTTGATTGCGTGCACCATGACACGCTTTTACGTAAACTACGTCATTACGGTGTCCAAAACGAAGCTCTCAACGTAATAAATTCTTATTTACATAATAGGTTCCAATGTGTGGATGTTAATGGTGTGAAATCTTCCGGGCTACCAGTTCAGTTAGGTGTACCGCAAGGCTCAATACTGGGTCCTTTCTTGTTCCTAGTATATATCAATGATTTACCATTCCATTTAAAGGGCATCTGTGACGTTGTACTGTTTGCAGATGATACCTCTCTTATTTTTAAAGTAGACAGGAATAGACAAGATTTTGACGACGTAAACAGTGCGCTCTCAATAGTTACGAATTGGTTTACGTCAAATAACCTAGTTCTTAATGCCAAGAAGACGAAATGTGTAAAGTTCGCCTTACCGAATGTTAGAAATCTAGGACCCAACATCGTCTTAGATAAAGAGGTGCTTGAAACTGTGGACTCGGCAGTTTTTCTGGGAATAACAGTAGATGCCAAACTTCAGTGGAGACCACATATATCAAGTCTAGCAGGAAGGCTCAGTTCGGCTGCATACGCCGTCAGGAAAGTAAGACAATACACTGACGTTGATACAGCTCGTTTAGTCTATTTTAGTTATTTTCACAGCGTTATGTCCTACGGTATTCTGCTGTGGGGCAAAGCCGCTGATATACAAAATATATTTGTCCTGCAAAAACGAGCTGTTCGAGCAATATACCAGTTAGGTGCCAGAGTTTCTCTAAGAGATTTTTTTAAAGATATTGGAATTCTTACGGTTGCATCACAGTTCATCTTTGCCAACATTTTATATATTAGGCAAAATATACACTTGTATACTAAAAACAGTGATATTCACAATGTTAACACTAGAAATAAGGACAAACTACGCGCTCCCTTTCACCGGCTTCATAAGGTGCATAACTCATTTGTTGGGCTTGGTATAACCTTTTATAACAAGCTACCTTCTTCATTACTAGATTTGCCTTTTAATACATTTAAAGCTCAAATAAAATCCAAACTTTGTTCAAAGGCATACTATTCCATCAACGATTACTTAAACGATAAGAATAGTTGGTCGCCCTGATTAACTCAAGACAATGTTTATGTTCTTTCTCCAGAATTAGTTTACTGACAAGTTATATGAGTTCATATAATTGTTTTTTATTATTTTTTAAATTCTATTAACCTCTTAAATAAATTGCAAACTATAGTTTTGTATAATTTAGAAGCATTTTTTTAATTTTGTAAATGTAAGAACCATGTTTCCGTTTATTATGATTTTTTTTGATGTTGACTTGAAAGAGCATGGCAGTTGAGAACTTGTCATGCTCACTTAAATCTCTCACCGATGGCGGCGCGTGTGTTGGATCATTCAGTTCCCTACAAACTGGTTGAGCTGGATGGTGCTGATCCACGCGTCATGTTCGTGAACGGGCGCCTTCGGTTGAGACTGGTCATCTCTTAACTGCCAATGCTTATTTTTAATCTTATATTTTGAATTATTTCTTCTTTGTGTCTTTTTTTTTTTTTACATTGTTCTCACATATAGAAGCAACAAGAATATTGTACCCAGGATTTTGTAATATCTTGATTTAAAAGAGTGTCCATGGAGTTTCTTGCCCGTTCTTCTCCATAGAGATCTACGTTTTGGAATGGGCAACTAGCTTCAACTTGCGGACTAACTGACAGACTATTTAATTTTGACAATTCAAAAGTGCCTGTACAAGGTCTAATTGAAATAAATGCTTTGAATTTTGAATTTTGAATTCAGTAATGATTCTGAGTTGCGTTGAAACTTTAAGTCGGCTATTTTTAAAGAAATTAACTTTTCCATACAGAAGCGAAGGGTCGAATTTTGTAAGAGGTAAGCCGGAGTAGATATCTTTAATATGATTACATTATTTGTCTATTAGAATACTGACTATACCATTTTCAAAGGGAAGCCGGTAGGAATCGAGTTGTATGCAACCTTTACCACTTGACTGGTTCCGTACATTTTGACCATGTGGATATTGCACTTTTTTATGAAACAGCAGATTTTTTTGATAACCGACGAATAATATCTACGCTACAGTGTCTAGAATTATGTGCTGAATTCATGATTCCAGTTTGTACCACCCTGTATTACATAAGCAATGGAAAAACAACTTCAATTCCTACACGATAAAGTCAAATTTACGCTACAACTTCAAACATATTTATAACTTTTTCAAAAGTGCGAGTCACTCTAAAATATACTTAAAAACCATTAATATAAAGTTGATATTTACTTAACTTGAAATAACATCAAAATGAAACAAATTTGAGTAGGCCTTAAACTCTTAGGCACCGATCATCACGCACGGTTACGGGTGTTTTGTCGAGCTACGGCAAAAATTCAATTAAAAACATAATCCCGCCCCCGCTCCCGCTCCCGCAACCTCTCTCCACTAAACCCTGACCGCCACTTCTCATTGTACCGCAGTGACTCCTTTCAACGTCGCGACGTAAAAGCGTCCCTCGGAGCGCTTCGACACCAGAACATTTAAGAGTCGAGAGCGATCGACAAAGCGATATTGTAACTCAACCTAAAGATAGCCGAACAATCAAAAAGTATGCCAGCTAATAGTCACTGAACCTTTCTATCTTTCAAAGATATCTGAAAAGTTTTATCGAGTTGATTTTACAGTTGAAAAACGAGCTTCGTCTGAGTTTTGAATTTTGAAATGTGATGCATGAAAAAGTTTTGAAACAAAAGCCATACTCGAAAATTGTTTGGAAGTTCGATCGATGCTGTCTCCTCTGATATCAATTTACTTAGAGATATGAACAGGAGGAACTAACTTTATTTTACCATCGCGTATAAAAACTTCGCTGTGAATAGTAGATCTGTTTTAATAGTGCCATGTCAATTGTTCATTTTCAAAGGGTAAAACCGGGACCCTATTACTAAGACTCCACTGTCCGTCTGTCTGTCTGTCACCAGGCTGTATCTCATGAACCGTGATAGCTAGACAGTTGAATTTTTCACAGATGATGAATTTCTATTGCCGCTGTAGCAACAAATAATAAAAATAAAATAAAGTTAAAATTTAAGGGGCGTATAAAAGAAACGTTTTTTCGGCATTTATGCCTGGTGGTACGGAACCCTTCGTGTGCGAGTCCGACTCGCACTTGGCCGGTTTTTTATATGCACGTGCTTCTGCGACAATGAGGAAACCGGCGTATCCCAGCCAAAAATTTGAAGACATCTACCAACCCGCACTGGGCCCACGTGGTGGATTACGGCCTACTTCCTCTTACGGAGAGGAGGCCTGTGTCCCAGCAGTGGGAACATTATAGGCTGAATATGCTATGCTTATGCTATTATCAGAATTACGAAGCATCTAAATAGAGCACAAAAAAAATCCACAAAACAGTATTAAAATAAGTCTAAGTCAACTCAACTCAAACTCAAAGCATTTATTTCAATTAAACCATTTACAGGCACTTTTGAATTGTCAAGAAGTCGGTCAGTCAGAAAATATGAAGCTAGTTGCCCATTTCAAAGCGTAGGTACCTAAGGAGAAGAACGGGCAAGAAACTCCATGGACACTCTTTTAAATTATATCTTTACAAGAATATTAGTTGCATCATTATTGTTGAATTTATAATTATATGTGAGAACGATGTAAAAAAGACGTACGCGCTAAAACAGCAAATTACAGCAAATAGTAAGAAAACACCAATCCAAAAATAAAATAATTAAAAATAAGCCGAGGCAGCTCGTACAAGCAACCACAAGCTTCGCCAAAATAAGCGGTTAAATTCTACCCAAGGTGGGCAGGATTTATAACGATCTGGCTAGGGACCGCAGGCCTACGCCTTTATCTAAGCAAGAAGGAACGGGCGATAAATACTTTACTTACATTGTTGTATTTTTCGGGTGACAAAGGTAGACTGGTGTATTGGCGAGCTGGGACGTAACGGCTAATATACGAAGGTTAGATAGAAAGGATTGATTTCCTGTGTTGGAAGATAAATTACTTTGTTGAGCAAATAATAAAGTACATTTTATATTTACACACACAGTTACTTTAAGCCTTTAAGGCTATTTGTACACACACGTTTTTCTTGCCGTGAAAAACTACTTATTTAACAGTTTATTCACCGTGTGTAGGCACGGTCGTCAGTGTTATATGGATCACTAGCTGCGGCCCGCGGTTTCACTCGCGTAAATGTCGATCCCGTGGGAATATCGGGATAAAAAGTAGCCTATATGTTAATCCAGGTTGTCAGCTACCTCCATACCAAATTTTATCCAAATTGGTCCAGCCGTTTGAGCGTGAAGAAGTAACAAACATATAAACACACACACACACACACACACACACGCTCACACACACACTCACAAACTTTCGCCTTTATAATATTAGTGTGACTATGGAAGCTTGTTCACAGACACGTTTTTCCTATGGCGCGGTTTATACGTCGTACGTAAAGAAACCATGCCGTGTACAAAGGGCATTAGAGCAGTATATCTCGTGTATTATTACATTTAGGGCTGATTTTTCCATCGCCAAATAACTTTTACTCGAGGAATAAAATTGACGTTTGACAGTTTTTGTATGAAACAACTGTCAAAATTTCAAAAACGAACAAAGTTATTAGATGATTAAAAAATCCGCCCTTACCCGACCCACACTCCCCTCTCCCAACCGACCGACCCTTATCTGTTTTTTCGAAATGCCCTATTTAAAAAAAGATAACTGGAAATCTCTGTTTCTATGGCAAATTTAAAATCGGTCTAATTTGGCTGTGACACTTTTTTTCGAAAATGTTCTTAAACTTTTAAGATCTTTGTATCCTGCTTATGCGTATGAGGTTTCATTAAAATCAGTTCATTCATTTCGAAAAACAAGGGCTTGAAAGTTTGTATGAAATGCCGTACGGCGTAAGCGCTCCTAATAACTTTTGGAATGAAGTTCTTTAACGTGGCTTGCGATAGGAGTAAACTGGTATAAATCGTCACGTAACGAAAAACGTTATGCTCCATGCGACTTTCTCTCGAGAGAGAAAGTTTTTATGGTTTTCGAGGGCGCTAAAGCCGATAGTGATGTCAAAATGAAAATCCAAGGTGGCGACAACTTTATGAGAGCTTATAAAAACTTATTATTGCACTGATCGTCGTTCAGCCGATAGACGTCCACTGCTGGACATAGGCCTCCCCCAATTTTGGGAGGGTTTGCCATAATCGCCACGCTTGGCAGGCGGGTTGGCGATCGCAGTATGGTATTATGGTGGAATACATAGAGAACGCTGCTGCCCATTCTCCGGTACGATCCTTAGTCGCCTTTTACGACACCCACGGGAAGTAAGGGGTGGTGGTATTCTTTAAGTCCGGCACCACACAGACAACTTGCACTGCTACTTCAACCAAACAAACGGCTAGCATAAGAATTCCGTTTAAAGGGCTTACAGGACCTAAACGTTAAAAACGTAAGTTTTAGAAACAATAAAACTATATGATCGACTACAGTAAACAAAATCAGAAAAATATAATTATGATATTCTTAGGATCTAAGCTAGGTTGATAGTGGGTTGAAAACATAATACAAGTAATTTGATACGATAGAAAAAAATCATGAAGATAGCTTTAAAAACTTTCTTTTTACAATAAAACCCCTACGAATATACAAACAATAATTCAGTTTTTTTTTTAGATTATTCTACAACCAACATACTAAAACACTAGTGTTTTAATTTTTTAGTCCAAATAATAGATTTTTTAAATTAAATAATTGCTACATATTTTACAATAAATTACCATCGTTGTGTCATGGTGCTTCTCTTTCTTTTCTATGCAGTCCGACAGTGACCGCGCTTTAGGTCATGTAAGGGTCTGGACCCTTTCGGTCCCCAAATCGCGACCTCCTCTAACTTGCGCCGTACGTTTATCTTGGGGGACTTTATATACTGCAGTTAACCGCTTAATTAAACTTAGAAATGTAAAGTAAAACACTGTAAGCACAAGTTAAGTGCCGCTTCGGTGACGTTAAAATAAATTCTGAAAATACAGATTTAAGACTTCAAAACAAATTTTGTTTCTTGACCCCTGACTCATAGAAGAAAGATATATTGCAGAGAATCAAGTGATTATACAGTGATGGATTGTCTGTGTGGTGCCGGACTTAAAGAATTGCACCACCCCTTACTTCCCGTGGGTGTCGTAAAAGGCGACTAAGGGTCTTACCGGAGAATGGGCAGCAGCGTTCTCTATTTATTTCACCATCATACCATACTGCGATCGCCAACCCGCCTCCCAAGCGTAGCGATTATGGCAAAACCCCCCAAAATTGGGGGAGGCCTATGTCCAGCAGTGGACGTCTATCGGCTGAAACGAGATACAGTGATTGTAACGGTTTGTCGCTAGCATAATGGAAGATGATGCTGCTAATTATTCATGTAGTATCCGTTGTCTCTTCAATACTTTAAAACTTAAACTTAGTTTTGGGTGTTAATCGGCAAAACTGTGTGTTGCCACTTGAAGACCTTTGAAGCAGAGCCTCATACACAAACCTAAAATGACTGATAAGGAAATTAGCTGTGTTAGATAAATATAGTCAAGTATATCTACGGTTATTATATTTTTTTTCCATTATTATCGTGTTGTAAAAAAATTTTGATCATTATAAAATTGATGACTCAATGACCCCTTTGCTCATTAAAAAAACGAAGAACGGTTCCGTACCACAAGGCATAAAACGCCGAAAAAAAAGGTTTCCTTTATACCCCTTTAAATTTTAACTTTATTTTATTTTTATTATTTGTTGTTATAGCAGCAGCAATAGAAATACATCATCTCTTAAAATTTCAGTTGTCAAGCTAGCACGGTGGAGTCTTAGTAATAGGGTCCCGTTTTTACCCTTTGCCTTTAACAGTATAATACCTACTTTTTTAATATATTAAAGAACAGCTTACCTTCAAGCTCCGTATATTCAATCTCCTTACACACGATAAAGCTAGAACAACAGATGAACACATACTCCTCATCCGCCCACTAACGTCAGATTACCGACACGCGCCATCGGATAGGGGGATGAATGTCGACAAGGATACGCGTCAATAATATAACCTACTCAGGACTAGGTAATTAGTAACGGAGAAATAAGGATAGTATAAGGAAAACGAAATAAAACAATACTATTAACAGAAGGTCAATTAAGGTCTGATTTTACCAAAATATTTTATTCGTGGAATAAGTTTGACGTCTGACAGTTACTGTGATAAAACTGTAAAAAATCATAATTTATTCTCAGGTTACGATTTATTCTAATTAGGTATAAAAGTTTGGTAATATTCGCCCTTAGTAACAAAAATAGAGAAACCTAGCAAAATAAGAAACTGGCATTCATTTTCTCAGTTTTTAAACCAAATGCAAGCGAATCAAAGACGTTTGATGTGGAGAATAATTTAGGTATAGAAAATCTATGTAAAAATGAGTGAACTTTAAAATGAGTGATTTTATTATAGTTCTCGGCGATTGTTTAACTTTTCAGTCAATTTCAGGGTCACAGAGCGATAACATAACTAGAATAAGAGCACTTATAGAGTAAGCTGCTACCATATTATCTTCTTTTGAAAGAACTAGAAAGAAAATACGTTTATTTCCAGCAAACGCATGACGCAAAGAAAAAACAAAAAAACTGGCCAAATGCGGGTCGGACTCGCACACGAAGGGTTCCATACCACAAAACAAAAACGCCGAAAAAAACACGTTTGTTATAGGCTCCCATATAACAAACGTGTTTTTTTCGGCGTTTTTGTTTAAATATTTATTTTTAAATAGTTCCCTTAAATATTTATTTTATTTTGTTTTTAGTATTTATTGTTATAGCGGCAACAGAAATACATAATTTGTGAAAATTTCAACTGTCTAGCTGTCGCGGTTCTTGAAATACAGCCTGGAGACAGACGGACGGACAGACGGATAGACAGCGAAGTCTTAGTAATAGGGTTCCGTTTTTACTGTTTAGGTACGGAACCCTAAAAAAGAACAAGTTGGGGGAAAATATGCGTCATCTCCACGCAAAACGGCAATTGCTCAGCATAATGCTACGACCCTATGCGAGACAGACCCACAGCACTGGTTATTAATTATCTTTTACATAATAAAAATCTTGAATTCACTGAGAAACAATGCACAGCTTAAACCGCTTTTTGCACAAGAGTTCCTAACTTACAAAGGTGAACACTAAGTGCTTGGCCAGACTGCAAAGACGGGCGTGGGCGGCGTGGGCGGGCGCGGCGCGGCGTACTTAAACATAAGAACTTCATTTGAGCGTCCATAGTGGGCATGTGGGCGCGGTAAGCGCCGCGGGCTGCTCGGCGTGGGGAGCGTGCGGGCAACTCACGCCCATAGCTCGTTCATATAAGTGGCCGCAGTGAGGGCGTGGGTGGCCAACGCGGGGTTCTCAAAGTAGTTCGAGCTTTTTTCTAGTAAAAATAAGTCTTCTTCATCCATACACAGACACTGGACACGACAACACTCAGAACGAAGCCGCGCTCCACTGCGGACAGGCAGATCGCGCGCGTTCCCGCACCCGCACCGCTTCCCGCCCCGCGCTGCCAGTCTGGCCACTAAGGAAGGATTTTGAAAATTCATCCGTTAAATAAAGGTTAAATAAAGGTTTATATATAAGTTCGTCATTTTGGGAATTCAAATCAGATACAAAGCTCGCGATTGTATAATAATTTCCCTAATTTTCCTGCTTAAAAAATGGTAGGTATTTTGCATTTATTTAGAAGAACAAAGATTATGTAATCGATCGCTCTTCCAGAAACCAAAAAAAACTTAGATAGCTTCCCGTAAACGATAGCAAATTGGCAAGGCAAATGGCGGGGTCGTGGTCAGCTCCTAATGATGGATTACTTACAACATAAGTGATCTGACGGAGATATAGTGACCGAAACGAATACATGGGGGAAGGATGCGAAAAGCTATAAGCCTTGTTAATTAGATAGGGATGGGAAAACTTCTCTGAGACGTTTGAGACCGAATAATATAATTTTTTTTTTTTTATTTGAGATTATTCGATAATTTTTTTTTTTCGTATCTTTTTGTTATGTATTTTCTGGTGTACAATAAAGTATATATAAATAAATAATAATTTAGTTATACGAATACGTAACTAAATAAATGACTGTCTCGTTGGTCTAACGATCGTTTATGAATAGAATAGAATATAATTTTTCTTTATTGGAGGAACTAAAAGTATAAACAGACGATCGAACTTGGTTCGGGCCGAACCACGAACATGGTGCGCTCCGAACCATATTCGCTCGTGTGCTGATCAATCGACTCGCGCGGCTGTTATTACTTAGCCACAACCACAAGCTTCTCGACTCGCAACCATGTATGACTTCTAAATGTGCGATCATAGATTCGATCCCAAGGTCAGGTTTTTGGAATTTTCCCCGGAGCCCGGATTTGTGCCCGCTTGATGGCAACAGGGTCGCCACATATTTAAACACTAGTTGCGCCCCGCGGTTTCACCCGCATAAGTATCGATCCCGAGGGAATATTGGGATAAATAAACAGCCTATATGTTAATCCAGGGTGTCAGCTACCTCCATACAAAATTTTATCAAAATTGGACCAGCTTTTTGGGCGTGAAGAAGTAACAAACATATAAACACACCCCCACACCCTCCACTCACAAACTTTCGCCTTTATAATATTAGTGTGATGAATGGCGAAATGTAGGTGAGCTATAGATAGGTACCTACACCTCTGCCTAACCTTTCGGGAAATAGAGATATGAAGTTAGTTTTTCAGTCTAAATTCGTCCCCATTTAAATGGTGTTAGCTACATCTAAATAAATGAACAGCACCTTCTTTGAACACAAACTTACCTAAGAACCGACTACAATCTAGCTTCCTCGAAATATTTTCCCGGATGAAGTGCCATTTAAACGCAAACACGTCTATTGGAGCGATTTAGCGAGATTTATACATGTTTCTAAAGCACCTCCACGGTATGCGAGGCTATGCATCTCACAAGTTTGCTAAATAAAATGCACTAAAAGTTATTTAAGGCAGTGTAGCGACAAGGAGTATTCTGCTTTGTTTATTTTATCTCTGTGTAGCTTTTACAGAGTTGAGATAGTCTTTAAAATAAATATGCCTTGTCCTTGGGCTACAGGAAAGATACTTGTTTCTCATAGGTGTCGTAAAGCCTGGCTTATAGTTTGGTGGTTACGTATTATCGTAGAGCTATAAGAGAAGCAGAACCACGATAAGTTAGAACCACGTCCAATGGATACCTAATGTGTAAAAACATTTAGATAGTAAAAACATTTATCATATTGACACTCAGCGATTACAGTCTGAAATTGAGGTACTTGAAGAGTCCCTACATTTACATTATAATAAGTATGTGAGCTCTCAAAAACAAATAAAGGAACACATCCTTGCTGCAAACGAGTTGGTGGAAATGTGTAACAAGGAGGCAGGTAAAGGGGACCCGATGACTCTGAGCACACATCAATGTTCTTGTCAAAGGGAATCAAACCTTGAGGCTATCCAACCTGAGGCAACGGAGGACCCGTCCCAGTCTGGAGGAGCTCAGGAATGTATTGGGGGGGCCCAATCAAGATACACCACATGTTGTACAAGGTTCATCTCAAGTATCACAGACAGAGACTTATGCTGTCACTGCTTCTAGTAATGTCAGTTCTTGTTCTGTTATGTTTTCAGATAGTTTAGGGAGAGGGTTAGGTAAATTATTGAGTAACAACCTGAGTCAATCAGCTGTTAATTACTGTATGCCTAGGAAATCCTACAAAGAAATAATGTCATCAATAAGTTGCAATAAATATAATCCAAATGCCATTATTTCTGTATTTGTAGGTAATAGTGGGAATGTAAAAATAGATGACATCACTGAGAGTGTCACTGAAATCCTAAAGATTAATTGTCAAAAAATAATATTATGTGCTTTCCCATACTTTGAGCACTTATCAAGTAGGCAAAATCATTATATACATATGCTAAATAATCATATGCATTTATTAGTTAATCACTATAGTGACAAACTTATATTTTTTGACACCAACACTTTTGTTGAGTATTTAAAATCGACTAGGGGTACAGCGTATCTGCCTATTAGTTTTAGACGTCTAATAGCATGGCTATTAGCTTTTATTATTAACTCAGACATAAGTAGTATGTCGAAGTCGGATGTAATTAGCACCACAAAAATTAGTAACAATACTAATAATAAGGTGGTCAGCCACAATAATTTAAACTGTTTAAAGAAATTAACATCATGACGGTTCCTTGTCAATATATATATGAAAACATTATGTACGTTCGAAAAAATCTACATCTTTTTAGTAAGATAAGTGACAGGCATAATTTTAACACTAGAAATAGGGACAAATTAGATCAACCGCGTTTCAGATTGTCTAAAGTAAAAACTTCTTTTATGGGTTACTGTGTAAAATGTTATAATAAAATACCATTCGATATTCTTCAATTAAATGAGAAGAAATTTAAAACATGCATTAAACGCACACTATGTAGACAAGCATATTACAAGTTGGATGATTATATTGTAGATAAAAATGCTTGGCTTAATGCTGGTCCTGCTCCACAGGCACTTGGGCTCACTAGTTAAAATTTCAATATTTGGAAGAGGTGCTTCCCTTTTTCTTTTTCAATATTTCTGACATTACGAAAATTCTTTTTTATTTTATTCAATCCAGTTTTAATTGTTGAATACTGCAGGAGTTTCTTGCCCGTTCTTCTCCATAGAGATCTACGTTTTGGAATGGGCAACTAGCTTCAACTTTCTGACTAACTGACAGACTATTTAACTTTGACAATTCAAAAGTGCCTGTACAAGGTTTAATTGAAATAAATGCTTTGAGTTTGAGTTTGAGTTTGTAAGTTGCAGTCTGAACGCTTTGGTTGTTTTTTTTATATGCGTCACGTCACAGATTACTAAAATATAGTTACTACGGTCACGTTTAGTGCAAATAAATGTAATAACAGAAATTCAGAAAGAATTCTGAATTTCCGTTATTACCATATTGCTTAACAGAAGTTAAGCAATATTTTCTTTGTAGGGTTCCGTACCCAAAAGGTAAAAACGGGACCCTATTACTAAGACTCCACTGTCCGTCTGTCTGTCACCAGGCTGTATCTCATGAACTCACAATTGGCCAGTTTTTTTAACCCCGGCCCTCGAAAACCTGGTCAAGCCTAGATCAAATAATAAATCAGATTTTAGAAAAAAACTGGCCAAGTGCGAGTCGGACTCGCACACGAAAGGTTCCGTACCACAAGGCAAAAATGCCGAAAAAAAACACGTTTGTTGCATGAGAGCCCCCTTAAATATTTATTTTAATCTGTTTTTAGTATTTGTTGAAATAGCAGCAACAGAAATACATCATCTGTGAAAATTACAACTGTCTAGCTATCACGGTTCATGAGATACAGCCTGGTGACAGACAGACGGACAGTGGAGTCTTAGTAATAGGGCCCCGTTTTTACCCTTTGGGTACGGAACCCTAAAAACTGTTGAATTGGAAGCAAGAAATCACATAAAAGAAATCATGAGAATACATTGTCATCATACAGACAGTGTTTTATCTATTTAAATTGTTGGCTTTTATGTTAAAATTCAGCAAAACTGTTCACCCCAAGCCATCCATTTGATCCTAGTTACGCTGCGCTGACGGCTCACAGTCGGCGCGGTGACGCTTTGAAAATAGAACAACGTGCACTCTGCGGTCAGTGTGCAACCATCCGGAATTAGGTCAGGATTCAGGATGCTGCTGAAAATTTTAGTGAAAATCTAGTTTCTAGGTCAAAACCGGCTCGTTACCTTCTCGATTTTGCTTATCAGGTAGATAATTGTCGAAAATTCTACAACGACAATTTTTGTTTATTATTATTATTATTATTTGTTTAGACACACTAGCAGCTAATTAGCTGATGCGTGTGTATCGTATTCTTGAAGCAGTTCAGTGTGGGAGCCGTCACAACATTTTCCGGGAGCCTATTCCATGTTGCTTCATGATCTGGCAGTTTGAGTAATTTACGCAGCCTACCCAAATGTCCTTTCTTTGGTATTGTTCGTCGAATCGTTGAGCTCCTCAATTTCTGAGTTGAGCTGCACGATTTCTGACAAATGCGTGCACTGATTGGACAGATCCGCTCAATCTGTGTGGTTCTTTCCTCAAAAGACCATTTCAGACATCAATCTACATGGTCTTCACACGATCTGACCAAGATTTTGTCTGGACTTTAAAAGAGACTGTGACCTCTGAGTTTGTTTCGGCCTTTCTTCTCAGAGTAGTCAGATAGGAAACGCTGAGCACATCTAGTTTAAAAAATATGATGACGTGTAAAAGTGTTTGTAAAAACCTACTTACAGAAAATAAATCATTTATCATTTACAACTCGGTCAGGCAAGAATTGCTTCAAGGGCTTTTTTTTTTTATGAATTTTCCCGTAGCTTTAGGGAATGCCCACGCAAATGTGTGTTCGCATTCAGTGTGTAAAGATCTTGAAGGCTGGGCACTTCGTAGTGTTCGGTAAGTATTTTGTACGTCTCAATGAGCCTACCCCTTTGTCTGCGCTGTGATAAGGCTAAGGTCTTTGAGGCGCCGTTCGTAAGGTAGATTACGCATGGCGCGAACCATCTTGGTTGCCCTTCTTTGTACATTATCAAAGTAGAATGATGTCTTTTTTAAAATAAGGGTCCCAGATGACATTTGTTTTTTTTCATTTATGCTCTGGTTTTGTCAAAATCGAAGTGTCAAGCTTGATGTTCGTAAGAAAGCGGCGCCGTCATTTATACTCAAAGTCAATCCATTGTTATCATGTACTTTTATGACCATTTTTTGTGGTTGTATAACGACATCGGTTCTCTTAGGCGTGAATTATACACAGCGGCGCGGCTGCGGGCGGGGCCTTCGTATATTTCGTATGAAAACGTCTTGAAGTGGCATCATGCCTGCGCCCGCCACGCCTTCCGTCCCTGTGTAATTCGCGCCTTAGGAAATCTAATTTTTACAGTCAGAGCTTTCCAGCAACAGTGTCGTTCAAAATCAAACAATTGCACCATACGTACATTTATCAATCAACGAATCTAGTTTAACCAGCCCACTTGCGTGTCTCAGTTAACCGTAGTCACGCTGGCGGCTCAGTCAGCGTGGTGACGAGTGACGGCTCAGCAATAAAACAATGTGCATGCGGTCAGCACGAATGTGGCGTGTCAGGCAGGCAGAGCGTTAACGTGCGGACGAAATTGTTGCAGCAAAAGGCTGCTGACTTTTGCCTAAATAGAAACATGTGCATCTGGATTGAGGGCCAATTTTTTGAACTCTTGCGAAACGAAGTAAGACTCACAGGGAAATTAGTTGAAAAATTGTAAAAAATTAAAGCATTGGGCCAAGAATTTTTTAAACGTGAATTAAAACTGTTATGATTAAATAACTTGGGCCCATGCTTTAAGTTTTTACTATTTTTAACTAATTTCCCTATAAGTCTTACTTCGTTTCGCAAGAGTTCCAAAAATTGGCCCCCATACAGATGCACATAATAGAAACGACACTAAAGGCCTATTTGAGGTGTGAAAAAATATGTATACTGCAGTGTAAACATGCATATTTTTAACTTCATTCAGTTACGAAGCTATTGAGGGGCAATTCTCGTAATTTCAAGAACATTCACAGCCCGATCTCAGTCTCAATCTGTCAAAAATAACTGTAATTCCCCTACATTTTTTACAAGTTTTTGATTTTAACACGCTTTTATTAGGCCGACCTGTATGTAACTAACTATGTAATGGAATCTAAGGTAACTAATTTAACCATCTTCCAAGGGTCGTAGCGTAATGAAAATTGGCAGCTGTATGTAGTTCTGATGACAATACAATAATATGGTACTGTCGAACTGATCTGATGATGGAGCCGGAAGATATGAACTGGAACTTCATGATAGAAAAAATCGTATCATAGCTGTTTTGGATTTTTTGTTTTTGTGCATTTATAAAAGCGTGGTTTTCTAGTGTTTTTTAAACTATTAATTTATTATTGACATCGAATGTCGCTGAAATGAGATTGCGGCTAGATTTTGAACGTTTTATTTAAGGAAATTAGCCTTCTGATATCGGCCTATTTGGGGTCTAAAAAAATATGTATATAGTAACTATTAAGTAACATTTTTTCATCGACGAATCTATACTAATATTATAAATTCGAAAGTAACTCTGTCTGTATTTTACCTTTTCACGTCTAAACCACTGAACGGATTTCGATAAAATTTGGCAGAGAGATAGATTGCATTCCGGGGAAGGACATAGGATAGTTTTTATCGACATGCCTTGCGGGCGAAGCCGCGAATGGAAGCTAGTATTGTATAACCGACAGGTTCACTTACTTTTAAAAATAAATTAAATCTGATAAAACAATAACCACCCGGGCACGGCACCGCACACGCCCTTAGTGTCCGCGCCGATCTGTTTTAGTTATTAGATAATTAATGATTTTCTCATGTCCCAATTTTTCCATAGGAAAAATAAAGGCATTTGGGCGCATTACGTCCAATTTGCAAAATATGCAACTGTGCAATTTCACCATTGTCAGATGAGGCCAGAACACTATATCATATTATTATTATGGGTACAAGGTACAAGGTTGCGGGTAGGTTAGTTTGTTATATTTATTGTATTCAATAATCGGGGTGACATATTCTTTATAGAAAAAACCCTGTAAATAAATAAAGATTTAAAAAAAAAAATTCTCAATTGGTCTAGTTTGCAGTTTGAACACAGAATACACCCAGTTGCTCATAAACACAGAGGAGCGAACGAAAACATCATAGAAAAAGCCACTTATTTGTATTTCCATTTTCGTTGTTGAGGAAAAAATGTAATTTTGCCGGCAAGAAGTGTTTTTGGTTGGTTTCTTGCAGATCATCCGCGGTCAAAAGGATGACGGGCGGATAGGATGAGAACAATTCTACTGGTCATGACTGGCCGATATTATAGTCGATTCTTTCTCGCAATAGATTTCGCCGAAGACTTGTAATAATTTATAACGGTTAGCGAGATGGTGCGGTAATCAATTGCGGGATGTTGTGACTAGGTAAACGCTTTGGAACTTCGGTCGATGAAATGGCCCTTTTTTGGCAGACCGTGGACTATTCAACTTAATATTTCGTGACTGTGTGTACATACATGGCCTTGCTGAACATAGGAGGATCATATTGCACTGATTTGGTATTATTTATACAAATGTTCTCTGCGACCACTCCGCATGGCAAACGCGTTTCAGTTCATAGTCATAGTTTTTTCTGATGTATTTATCTGGGGGCTTAAAAAGACCACTTTGGCAGAATCATAAGAGGATAACATTATGAATCATAATGGACAGTTAACTGTTAAGTTAATCGTATCAAAAACTATTGGTGAAGGATTTTAGTTTTTTTTTGTCTGTGCTTAAATACCAATCAATCCAATCCATATCCAAACCCAATCTCTTTGATTAATAATATCTACGCTACGTAGTGCAGCGAAAAAAAGAAAAAAACGTACTGTCTTCGCCATATTATGATTCATAATGTTATCCTTTAATGATTCTGCCAAAGTGGCTTTTTAGGCCTCCTGGTGTGTTGTGTGTCTTTTAGTCTGTGCTAAATGTATTTTCTTTATTTCTTTCTTTTGACCATTTAACAACCCTTTCACCCCTCGGGTTGTATCTCCAAACTATACAACGTTCGTAAAGTGCCATAAACAAACCTGCCCAAAACTCGTAAATCATCAAATTCGCCTTTATGACGATTAATTAATCAACCAGACAATTAATTAACATCGGCAGTGGAGAAATCGCATATTGCGCGTAATTGGAGCGTTTCTAGCGGTGGGCACTATTACAGGATATTACAAAAGGTTAGCTCGGTACAACGAGGGAAAACAGCGGGTCTATTTTGTAAAAATCTCAATTCACCTATGTTTTCACGGTGAGATTAGCACTACAGGCGCACGCGTGTGCGTGTGGTGATCTCAATAGATGTGTGGGTGTATGTGTGTGTGTGGAGGGGCCCGCGGCTAAATAATAACTGCCGCACAGGTCGATCGATCAGGTAAAGCTACGCTTGCCGCGGTTGGTCTGTGGATGGCTGACCATCTTTGCATACCGAGCGAGACCCCTCCGTGCCTCGGAAAGCACGTTAAGCCGTTGGTCCCGGCTGTCATTCGTGGATCTTTGACAGTACGGGTAGTCACAAGCCCGAAAGTCTGACAACCAGTCTTACCATGGTGTATCGTATTACCTACCCAGTACAGTTACTGGGTAGGTAATACGATACTGCCACGACTGCTACGACTGCCTATCTGACCTCCACAGCCCAGTGGCTGTGGAGGTCAGATAGGCAGTCGCTCCATGTAAAATCCTGGTATTCAGCTGCATCAGGTTAGACTGGAAGCCGACCCCAACATAGTTGATAAAAGGCTAAGCAGATAATGATGATGAGGCATGCAAATTACGTACAGGTAAAACAGAAAACTAAAATTAGGCAAATAGGCTAGAAAAAAAAACACAATTTGGCCGACCTAAAGCATAAAACACAATTCTAAACCTTAACGGCCTTATTACAAAATAAGATTTATCTTTAGACCTAGGTTTAAACCATCCAGCCCTTTTTAAATTTCGAACTATAATCCAATGAAACTAAAGTTCATATTACAAAAACTGACGTTAAACCCGAGTCTAAGTTGTCAATTTTGCATTAAGATCTTTACGTTTGTCGGAATAAAGTTCAAAATAGAGTAACTGGCTCGAAGGTTTAGGCTAGGTCTAAAATTAGATCTCGTTTTGTAATAAGACGGATTTAGTTTTAAGTGAGATCATAAATTATTATCCCGGTATCCTCGCGATGTTTTCCTTTACCGTATTGAGAGCGCATTACAAAAAGTAAAGCGCCTGTCAGGGTTCGAACCTACTATCTATACTCGTAAGTCGCGGCCGTTACGACGGGGCCACCACCGGGATGTCTTAGAACCAAAAATTCGAAGACATTTTTACCTCTACCAACCCGCACTGGGCGCGTAGGTGGATTAGGGTTACGGCCCATTCCCTCTCACTGAGGGAAGGCCTCTGTCCCAGCAGTGGGAACGACAGAGGCTGATTATACAGGGCCTATGTTATATTATTAGCACAGTTTAAAAAAGTAAAATTAATTGCACATTCTATAGTTTATCCTGCAAATATTCAGATACACTATTATAAATTGCAAGTCAGTTGCAAGTGCTCTTGCTCTCGCTGTACGTGAAACGTGTCTATATGTACTATATCGCGGACACTCCTGCCTAACCACCACTAAGTTAACTTCCGTGCACTCAAAAAATAGAAGCGCTCTCTAGTAAGCGCCCCAAGGTCAAATCACCTCTATGCTTCAATAATGTGATATCTTAAAAATTAAAATTGTCGGACTTATTACGTTATTGAAGCAATGAGGCGTTACCTCTTTGCTCCAATAATGTGTTATCTTGAAAATTTAAATTGTCGGACTTATCACGTTATTGAAGCAAAGAGGCGAAGTAGTTCGTCCATAAAATTCACAAAAGGAGTACACGTGATGCGTCACTAAGCTGCGCAGTGCAGGTTGAAAATAATTGCTTTATCGCTTTACTAAACTTTAAAGGGGCGTGACTTGGAGCCCACCCGCCACAGGATTCAGGCGAAAAAAAAATATAAGTGATCAGGCGGAAACGGCCGCGATGGTACGTACACATACGTATAGGTACAGAAGGTTAGCTCCATACAAAGAAAATGCAGTGCGTTTCCTTTGTCCTTTGAGCTAACCTTCTGAACCTTTCTACTTCCTGATTGTAGCGTACCTCGCGGTGACGGTGGACACTATTGTGCAGTAATTATTGCCCAGCGGATTAGATTTACGAATCCGTTCAGATTTGATACAATTATCTAGGCAAGCCGCGTGCTGATGACGTGGGCGTAATTGAAAATCGGTGGGATTGATTACTTTTTCATATAGACATTGTACAGTGACCACTAACTGGGTGGATAGATAAACTACAGTAAAGCGGGGTAATTGGGTAACACACTAGAGTGCGCGCCAGTGGCTAAGTAACAACAGTTGCACGGATCGATCGATCAAGTTAAGCTACGCTTGCCGCGGTTGGTCGGTGGATGGGTGACCATCTTCACATACAAAAACACCGGCCGTGCCTCGGGAAGCACGTTAACGTCATTCGTGGATCTTTGACAGTCGTTACGGGTAGTCAGAAGCCCGAAAGCCTGACAACCAGTCTTACCAAGGGGTTTCGTATTACCCAGTAACTGGTTTGTGGAGGTTAGATAGGCAATCGCTCCATGTAAAATATTGGTACTCAGCTGCATCCGGTTAGACTGAAAGCCGACCCCAATATAGTTGGGAAAAGGCTAGGCAGATGACTATAGTGCGCGCAAAATAAGTCTACGCGCGGCCGAAATCGGAAATAATCGTTTGCCGCCATCTTGATATTTAAGTATGTCAGCTGTCAAGAGAGATCTCCATCATTATGCTATTAAAAGTGCTGGCAGGGATATAATCTTGTAGGTCTAACGTCTCTCGTAGACTTACGTATCTTGCGCTCACTCTAACAGTACTATATAATGCTTTTCATTTTGACAGATCAACAACATTCATTGCGTTATTTACGTTGTTCTGCAGACATGTTTTTCGAACATATGCAGCAATGGATTAGCAATAAATATCCTACAAAATTATTCAGATTGTGATTGGTAGAGTGTTACGCAATTAGGGTGCTGATCGGGGAGGCGTTTGATTTACGTAAGTGGGGTACAAAAGTGGGATGTATAATGGTATAGCGGAGGCCTTCGTTATGTAATTCGGTTAACAGAATGTGCTTTAAAAACGCGGCTAAAGGCCTAGCGACTTAGGCTAAGCACGCACTACGAATTTTAATCGTTGCGATAAATAATCGCTAATCTGTAGACAATACTAATAAACTAGAGTCCGCGCAGTGCGGAAAAAAATCGCTTGAGAATTCGCTTGAAAAGTTTTTGTTTTTGCGATTTTATAACTAAATCGTAGTGCGCACTTAGCCTTAGTTAGGTAAGTAATCTTAAAAACCATGTTTTGAGCAAAAACTACGCAAATTAGACCTTGTATTTTATTCTTAGGGCGACCGCGCACTACGACTTTTACGACGATTATTTTGTCGCAGAAATGCAACGTAGGTTTATAAGGCAGTGCGAGAAAAATGTCACCGCGATTTTAAAATTATCTCGCGAATTAATCTCGCGATTAAAAATCGTACTGCTGCTCACTCTAAGAACGACTTTATCGTATTTTCAACTCCATTCGAAGAGATTATTATTCGTTGTAGGTGTCAGTACTGTTCCCGGAACGCAAGTGTTCTCGACAAGGGGTCGTTTGGGTTTTTGCTCGACGCGAAACTGTTACGGACAAAAATTCTTCCCCGAACCAGTTTCACCGAATCTGCCAACACCACTAGGGACGTAACGGGGCGACAATACTCCGCCTGTCAGTTCCAACTATGTATTACTGACATTCAAAGCGTTTTTGTTGATTATCTTGCGAATGACAAAAGTAACAATCTATTATTATTGTCTTATCATCCTGAAGCGGGTCAACTAAACTTGGCACCCTCTTTATCTAGTTATCCCATAAATCATTTTATCCTGTCGCTTTTTATAAGGCCTTTGGAGATGTTGCTGTGTGGTGTAAGTTATTGGATGGTTGTGACAGGTTGAGGTTATTTTAGTATCTACCAACATAATTAAGTCAGCAACTCAGCACCCTAATTGCGTAAACACACTATTATTACGAGCTTGGGGTTCGTGACAATAAAAACTGCCGATTTAATAACCAAAAAAATGACACTTTAATCAACAACACTAATTACAACTCAAACACACTAATTATGAAACACAAATTGCTAATTGTGTTTCATAATTAGTGTGTTTGAGTTGTAATTAGTGTTGTTGATTGCACTATTGATCGCTCTAAGTCGCACTTGCAGATTGCTTCAATGTTGTCGCTTGTGTCGCTGTATCCAAACTGTCTCGCTCGCGGCCCACACCGGCCTTATATAATGCCGCAGATAGTTCTAGAACCTTCCATTGTAGAAACATCTAGAATGTTCGAGTACATACAGGCCCCGACTGACCAGATGTCGATAGTTCGAGAAAGTTCTAGAAAGTTCTCGCATCGAAATACAAAGAAGGATCTTGACTACTAGTTCCGCTACTCGATACTAGATGGCGCTAGTGGTAACTAATGTCACCATGTACTAGGGATTAATTGTGGCGTGCAACACTATCAATCTCAATCTGAATCATTTTGAAGGATATTGCTAATCCATTGCTTCATATTATGTTCGAGAAAATTTTCTGCTCAACGACGTAAATAATGCATTAAATGTTGTTGAAATGAAAGTTATTGCTAGTGTGGTGTTACTGGTAGTGTCTTACGCAATTACCCCGCGGGATTTGTCAGAGATGAGATTGGGTGACAGTCCTTGGTTTCGTGGTAGGAAAAAATGTAATTATACAATCAATTAAACCTCGATAATTACTTCATTTGACTGGTGGACTAAAATCAAATTTTCACTATTTCACCTTAACAAACATGTGATACTGTTTGTGTCCATGCTTTATTATTCCCAAGGAATTCCCAATTTATAATGAATAAGTTCTTCTACACTTCTCCAGATAACTTATTTATCGGTAGTACTATCGAAAAATTCTCCACCACTAAACTAACTACCAAGAAAAAATATTATTATGCCGGCAACAGCTTGTTTCTTATGCCCCAATTCCCTTCAAAAGGGGCCTTTTGTATCCCTTATCTCAATGCGGTTTGATTAAGCCATTGTGTATCGCGAAGCCATTTGTTAGTTCATTAACAGAAAGTACTGGAAACTTTTTACAACTTCAAATTAAAGCCTATTGGAAGTAGGGAGGCGTAATTTTAGAAGGCATTTTCCTTGTTTGTCGGACTTTGTTTGGACTTTACGGACGATTATATAATTAAAGGAAACGTCAAAGTAAGGACTTGGACCGTTGTTTGTTGCTTCCAGGAATAAATGGGGCAGTGTCGTCCATTTAAAATAATGTGACTGGCGATATAAGAGCAGGACTGGAAGACACCAAAGTTACTGCTCTAGTGCTGGCTGATTTCTCGAATGCCTTTATCTCCGTCAGTCACGACATCCTGTTAGCCATCCTGTCATATGTTATGGTCTTTCTCAAAGCACTGGAATGGTTCTCCTCTTACCTTCAGGAACATCAGCAGTCCGATAATGTTGGGGATTCTTCTTCTTGCTGGTGTAATTTGGAAACTGGCTTTTCTCAAGGCGGTATACTTTCTGCTCTTCTGTTTTCTATTTTTATTAGAACTTCCGAAACTAAAATATAACTTCCGAACCTCAGTGTGCGTATCATCTGTATGCAGATGATTTGGAGTTGTACTGTCAACGGAAGGTTGATGAATTGCCTGACGCTATCGATAAATTGAATAGCTTGATAGCCATATAAACCTGGGCTGATAGATTTGGTGAAGATGTAAACCCAACTAAGTGTCATCCAATCATCATTGGCCGTTCTCGTAGTATCAGCAAGGTGGACCTTTCCACCAGTTCTCTTCAATGATACGATCGTTCCTTTTTGTTCTGACGTGAAGGACCTAGGCTTGCACATCGATAGCATCCTGAACTGGCATACTCTAGTCGCTAGGGTAAGCCAGAAGGTTACTGTAACACTGCGGACGCTGTACCGATTAAGAAATCTGTTACCTTCAAGCACGAAAACAATGCTTGTGCAGTCCTTAATTTTCCCTCTCGTCGACTATGGTGATGTGTGCTACTATGACCTGAATGCAGATCTCTTCGATAAACTTTACCATCTTCTCAATTACTGCATTCGATTCGTTTTCAATCTGCGTAAATATGATCATGTCTCTGCGCATTTGTCGCTTCTAAAGTGGCTGCCCATACGCGAGCGCAGGGAGCAAAGAGCGTTGATCACCTAGTTTTCATTTCTTGGTTCTCTCTCTTTCCTTGGTTATCTAGCCCCCCGCTTTCAGTACATTTGCGCCAACCACAATAAAAACCTACGTTCTTCACACAATCGTCTTCTTCCTATGTCCTAGTCACCGCATTGACTTCATTCACCCTTTCTTCTTCGTCCAGTCTATCTCTTTGTGCAATGCGCTCCCTCAGGAAATCAGGATAGCAACCAACCGATTATCCTTTAAAGTTAAAGTTCGTAAGCAAGAAGCCAGCTTCTTGCGAATGTGCTTACGAACTTTAACTCTTGTACTGCAGTATCATCACAAGAGTAATGTTTTCTCGTTGTTTGCCTTATTTGTTTTTTAGTATATTCGTGTATTTATATTTATAGTTTTAATAGGTTTTTACGTCCCTTTATATTTAAAAATGTTTATTCCTCTTCTTTTCACAATAGCACCTACCACTGTTTGTCTCTGCATCACAGAAAGGTTGACTGGTAGAAAATGCCTATGGCTTTAAGTCCGCCTCTGTACGTTTGTGTGCTTAAATTATTAAATAAATAAAAACACATCAAGAATTAGTAGTATACAACTTTAATAAAAATTACTTACAGAAACTTAACTCGTGCTATCCTTTCACTAGGAACCGATGAAAACTTACACAATGTACATAATTTATAAACCACTAGCGTTTGACACTACACAAAATACAACCAAGGATCAGCAGACTATTAAGTTCAAAATCACACATCGACACAAAACGGCCAATCAATCCTTCAAACCGCGGAAACTGGCCCAGTCAATTGGCCACCAAAAGAGAGAGCTAATAAATTCAGCGAAACATTTTATTGAAACACATCCGGGTCTCTTGGGCAGTATTAATACCCGGCAATGGTATAATTTATGCATCGCCACGACCCGGCCACGGAGGAGCATCACCACTGTTTTATACTTCGGCACTCGTAATTTAATGAATACTTTGTGTGTAGAGAAAATTGTCGAGAGTGGAATGTTCTAGAATTTTTTAATGAGTTGTTGAATCATAACTTGAAAAGGACCTCCTTGCCTTTTTCGTAATTCAGGTGAATAAGCAACTATTCATTCGCAAAATTACTCTATAACCACTAGGTAAGTCTCTAAAGGATGATGCCCATTTTGGTACCTCCCTCCAATCCCCCTGAGTTTAAATAGCTTTAGTTTAGATAGCTTTTTTTTAAACTGAATAGAAGGTACTATGGCACCTAATTCCAAATCCTTGTTCGTTCGGAGTTATACAGTACCAAACATGACAGTTGTAGCAATACACGCATTACTATGTATGACAAACGTGACTATTCTAGTACTCTAACCTCGGTTTGCTCAAAAGAGTCTTTGAATCCTTATACCAAACTGCATCGATTGGTATTATAAAAATAAAATGCAAGAATTAATGTTTTTCAAGCTGACTGTACTATTTCTCTAAAATCTGTTGCATAAAAAATCTGTTGCAAATACAGTTAGCAATCACTCAAGAAGTTAAGGACAGTCTCTTAATAACGTTTTTCTGTAGCTACGACGCTTAAGGTGGCTTCACTTACTGCCTCGTCTCAACCTCCACCCTGTATTATTCCGATCGGAAAAGGAATCCAGACAAAGGCCCTTGGAATTATTGTACTAAATCTTAATACCTTTCTAATGATATGTCATTTATTCCTATTGGAGCGGCTACCATCTTCCATACATTTCGTGGCATCATCCTTTTCCTAAGTTTTGTTAAGAAGCGCCCAAGCTTAACACACTATCAATCTCAATCTGAATCATTTTAAATGATATTACTATTCCATTGCTTCATGTGTTCGAAAAATGTGTCTGCTCAGCAACGTAAACAAAGCAATGAATGTTGTTTAAATGTCAAAATGTTAACCCATTGCTACTGATAGTGTGTTACTGAAAATATTGCGTACTTAAATGTTGCCGCAGGAACCCGTTGGATGCGGGAAGCACAGGACCGGTCGAAGTGGGGGTACTTGGGGGAGGCCTATGTCCAGCAGCGGACGTCTTTCGGCTGAAATGATGATGATTATGATGATAATGGTAGGCTCACACGTTATCCATTTAGCAGCTAGTAGGTAGATACAATTACGTGGCTAAGCAATAACTGCGGCAAAGGTCGATCGAAGATGAAAGTTTGCTTACCGCGGTTCGTGGATGGGTGACCATCATCCATTACATATCGAGAACCCTCCGCGCCTCGGCAAGCATGTGAAGCGATTGATCCCAGCTGTCATTCGTAGATCTTTGACAGTAGCTACAGGTATTCAGAAGTCTAAAAGCCTAACAACCAGTCAAAGTAAGTGAAGGGGTATCGTTTTCGACATGGAGCGACTTCCTATCTGACCTCAGGTCAGGTAGGAAGTCGCTCCATGTAAAATACTGGTGTTCAGGTACCTTCGATTAGACTGGAAGCCGACCCCAACATATTTAGGAAAAGGCTAGGCAGATGATTACGTAAAAGTTGTATTTGGGTTAAACAAAATTCTTGTTTCAAAGTCAAAGCATTTATTTCAAATAGGCGTCAATAATTACTAAAATAGAATTGATTCTAGTCGCCCATTTTAAAAGGTAGTTTTCGTATGGAGAAGAATGGGCAAGAAACTCCAACAAAACGACGGTCAAATTGGCAAGGAAGTTTAAAGTCAAGACGAAAATATGACAAACCTAAATGAGATTAACACACATTTGACTTAAGAAACAAAACAACTGCAATAAAAACAGCCCAAAATTAGCGTCTCTAAGCCCTAACTCATCAAATAAGGAGTCATCAAAAACAAAATTCATTCAAAGTGAACGCGCCAAGTGTTATTACACTTGCAGACTGTCATAATATTAATTTGTATGTAAAACATGGATATTAGGGCGCCATGCGGCGAACTCGTTTCGCGGCTGATGCGATGTAATGTCCTGAAAATGAGACTGCGATCGTCGAATCATGTGTGTTTTGAGTGTGTGTGTGTGTTGTCTGGGTATGTCACGTATGTGTAGTAGGTAGATAGGGCTGATAATGGGTTACCGCTATCAAATTAAGTCTAGCCGTAACAGTGTCTGTGGTGATTGATTATATAACGCCTCTCTACTTAGGCAGGTTCCAAAATGGTTTTTGATAGGATGGATGACCTCAGTATTTGTTCGTTTCACAACTTATTATCAAACGTTAACTAAATCTGAATAACATTGGTATAGGATTACTGTGGATATAAATCTGTATCTAAGGTATACTAATAATAAAACGTTTGTTTCTTTATTTTTTTTTTTTGAACTTGCTTTGTTATCTCTGGAACTACCTGTGGGATTTAAAAAATCTTTTTGCATTTGATAACTAAATTGAGGATGAGGAATGTTATAAACTATTTTAGTAAAAGAGAACGCTATGCGAAAACGAAGTACCTAATAAGAAAAAGAAAGAAAGAAATAGTATTTATTGCGACTCGTACAGGAAAATCACAAACTAAACTAAACACAATCAAAAATAAAAAACCAATTTACATTTTTTTTAAAGTTAAAAAAAGAAAAATGAAACAGAAAGTCCTATAAGAGGCTAAAAGGCTCCTATCTCAGCATGACGCTGCGACGTTTAAAAAATCAAATGCAGTAATAGTGCGGGCGGACTATGGATTGCGATACGGTGGGTCGGGGGCCGAAATTTCACGCGGGCAAAGTCGCAGGCAGAAGCTAGTGTAGGAATAAGCCATCTCTCTGCTTGTAACAGAAAAACAACAAAAAAAAAAACAAATCAATTAAAAACACACAACACGTAATAAACTAACAAAACAACATCTAAAATTACCTCAACCCATCCCTAAAGTTGGAATACCCCTCCCTCCAGCTTATACCTCGGCTGATTAACCGACAACCGATGGATAGTTGGGAGCAGTTGAAAATGAGCATCTACTTAAAAGTTTAGGAGCAGCCCCAGAATTGTGCTCGATGCCGACACGGATCCAAGTTTAAAACTCGCTGAACTTTGGACAAGCTCAAAATGGTTTTAGAAATAATATTGTATGTAATATCTTAATAATGATATTGTAAGAAAAAGATTTGAATGTTGTCAACTGAAAACAAGCCTTTACTGAAAACTGAAAAGGTTAGCTTTTCAGAACTGAAAATATTTTTTTTTGCTTAGGTTTGGCCTGGCTACTATTAGATGTATACGACTAGCCACTTTCAATACAATTGTGTATTATTTTCCAAAGCCCATCGCCACATTACACGTCACTACTACGCAGAATTAATCCAACAAACCCCTTTACCCGATAAACAGCAAAGACAAAAGTGACAAACAATGCTGTGCCAATTAAACTAATTGCACATCCAGCAATCGATAAGGATCTTTGGTGCTCCGGCGTCCACTAATTGAAGCATGTCCGGTCATTTTGTTCGCCAGCTAAACTTCCCGAGGTCGGCTTGTTAAGGGCCAACAAATTCGGAAATCGCGTCCAAATGTTAACGAGAACCAATTTGTGGGTGGTATCGACCGCGGCCGCACTCCTGGGATTTGAGAACATAGTATTTTATTAGCAGGCTGATTAGTTGTTTGTCTTGTTTCCGCCTGTTTGGGACCCCTGTCTGTTTTTCAAGTACTTTGTTAGTTATGACGGTCTATATTTGGGGGCTTTGCGGTGTGGTCAGCTTTAGTTTGTTTGAGCAATTATGCTGTCCCCGATCATTTTTACTGGACTACCTAAGCTCTTTATAAACTTTGGTAAGGGCGCGAATTAATTTATCCATGAAAATAATACTAATTTAGGTAGTTTTTATTTATGTCGAAATAGCGTAGTAGAAGTCACTTAAGCTAAAAGTACCTACTAGGTACACTACCCACCCAAAACTTTATTATGTAAATATGTAATGTTACTTAGCTGAGTTTGCCTCCCCGAAAGTGGACCTGGCAGCCATTACGTCTATGTATCTACATAAACACCGCACAGACACGGTAATCTCCTTGACCAAAACACCAGGGGCGCATAACAGCCACGTCGGTTTAATTTTCCAGTAATCAAATGCGAATTGATGCGATTTTGAGGTTATGTCTCGCCCGCGGCCATGACGCTCCGCCGGCCGCCATATTGAATTACAGCGTAAACGTCATCATGACGCGCGCTGGAGCGAACTCTGTGAAATTGCAGGTAAAATATCGTTGGCAAGAGAGATACCGGGAGACATGTTTTGGGTAGAACTACCGAATTAGACAGATCATCCCTGCGAGGAATGGCTGTAATTAATCTCGTGTCGAATTAAGTGGAAATGATACTTAAGTAAGCAACAAGTTTTTGTTCCTGTTCATAACAATACCAACAGTTTAGTCTTTAGGCGGGGATACACATGCCAGTAAATCGGAAAAGTACCTGGCCTGAAAGTTACTGGCATGTACGAGTAACTGGCACACTGCGTATACATTTGCAAGTATTACTGGCATGCAAGTTGTGCCCTTGCATTGGAGTATTACCATCACGTCGCACAAAAGTATGCTACGGCAACCTCCCGCGGCCACTCCCTCAACGGGCATGCAAGTAAATCAAATGTTGTGCTAGCTACTTGTATGCCAGTTAGCGTATACACATGACAATAGCTGGCACGTGCAACGAGTTGGTATGCTAGTGTGCAAGCTACGGGCACGTGTATCCCCAGCATATTATTCATAAAAAACTGGCCAAGTGCGAGTCGGACTCGCACACGAAGGGTTCCGTACCACAAGGCAAAAACGCCGAAAAAAACATGTTTGTTGTATGGTAGCCCCCCTTAAATATTTATTTTATTTTAATTTTATTATTTATTATTAAAGTTAAAATACAATTGAGTATTTTGTGAATATTTCAAGTGCCTACCTGTTGCCATTTTTGATATCGAGCAAAAAAGAGCAAAAAAATCGCGTTTGTTGTATGGGAGCCCCCCTTAAATATTTTTTTTTTTTTTTTTTAGTATTTGTTGTTATAGCGGCAACAGAAATACATCATCTGTGAAAATTTCAACTGTCTAGCTATCGCGGTTCTTGAGATACAGCCTGGTGACAGACAGACAGACAGACGGACAGACGGACAGACGGACAGACGGACAGACGGACAGACAGCGAAGTCTTAGTAATAGGGTCCCGTTTTTACCCTTTGGGTACGGAACCCTAAAAACCAGCCAAGTGCGTGTCGGGCCACGCACAGTGTAGGGTTCCGTAGTAGCCCGTTATTACAATGTAGTACGATTCGGTTGTTCTTTATTCAGAATAAAAAAAAAACAAATGTTCTTTTTCAATGCAAGTCTTTACCCGTTATAAACAAGCAACTACTTCATCTTAGTCACTTTAAAAGATTAATGCTAAGGATTTTGTATTTGGTACAAAATTATCCAACACCCAAGTTCAACGACTATTACTGTTAAACTGATAAAGTTATCTTAACCGCTAAACTTTTCCTTTAAAGTTCATGAAATGCACTATCATCGTGAATTTTTCCAGATTTTCCAAGCCAGCAGTTTAGATTTTAGAGGGGGGGGGGACGCCCTACTGGAACAAAAATTTGAACTTTTAAGTTTAATATTTCGGAAATGGTGCATTAAATCGAAAAATTATTTTAGCAACCCCCAAGTCATTTTAGAAGACCTATTCAACGATACCCCACACGATGGGGTAGACGTCGAAAAAAATATTCATCCTCACTTCACGTGTAGGGGAACTACCCTAAAAAAAAATATTTCCAAAAATTTTATTTTACCACTTTGTCGGCGTAATTAATATACGCACTCCTACAAAACTACAGCTTTCTAGTACTGAAGGTCTCTTAGCAAAACCTCGGACAGACAGACAGACAGACGGACTTGACGAAACTATAAGGGTTCCTTGTAGGAACTACAGAACCCTAAAAAGCGAGTAACTAACTATACACCGGTGAAAATCATCAGCCAGTAAAGTTATGTTAACAGCACATTTGGCGGTTTCCTAAGATTCATTCACCCCATTTCTCCATACCTAAATGTCATGTACGTATTATTTAAGTGCAACAACCCCACGTAAATTATCAACATTCGGCTGAGAATGCCAAAACCGTCTGCCAAGAGCAGTAATTATGGACATATCTACGAATTTAGAACCACCTCGGTAGCTTCATATTTGGCAGAGGATTTTATTTGCAGTAGAAGATACATAAAAGAACAAAGCCACTTCTCACGCAAAAAAAAAACTATTTCACTTAGATAAGCAAGCCAAATCCTTATCAAAACCGATTGATATTTATCTAAAAAACGTTCTAGCAAATCAACAACATTTTCATAAGACAGTGTAGTTATCAGAAACGTCACGAGCACCTGGCTGTTAATAAAGAGGACAGTTTTGAATATCCGGCCGGCATCTGCCTGCGACACGCCGACGATCGCGGCAATATTTTCATACGGATACTCGGATACCTGGCTTTATTAATTTTCCTGAACTACACTGTAATGGCTGCGAATTTATCTTCAGGTATGATATGGTAAGTACTTGAATGAAGTGAAAAAGGACGCATTTTTTTATTTGTCTTGATTGGTTTTCTGTGAAACAATTATTTATTTACTTATCTTATTAATTATGAGCAATGTTTTAAAGGTTGTCTTTAAAAGATCGCTCTTAGCGATAAGACCGCCCATTGTGTCACCCTTTGTACAGTTTCTATATTTATGTCTGTAATTTATTTGGTGTACATAAGAAAGAGTATTCTATTCTGTTTATGGAAAGCACGTAGCTTTCCATAAACAGACATTATAACAATTTGCAGAAGTACGTAGATATGTAAGTAAGTAGGTACCTACATGAAAACTAACACTTTTCTTGACAGCTGCTTCCTAAATACCTTGTCGAAAAATCTTAATATAAGCAATTTCTACTTTTATATGTGTAATTCATATGATGTACATAATAAAGAGTATTTTATATATTCATCAAGCAAGCAATCCACAATTTCCTCGGTTCAATTCTGAACCTACCAATTACCGACAAAAAACGCTAACACAGAAAACCAATGCTCGGATTCAGAATCATAACTTTTTACGCAACACAAAACTGCCTCGAAGCAGATAAAAATTGAATAGCCGCAGCACATGCTACCCTAATACAGCTGCAGTAAAAACGCAGTAAACCAAAAATCGTTCGGTTAAAATCAAAAACTAAACAATACCAATAAAGGGTAGAATTTCGGCGTAAAAATACGTTCGGTGCATTTCGTGACGGGCACGGGTCGTGGTCGCCACGTCAGCGGATTTCGTCAACGGTAATCCAATATGGCGGCCGGTCGGCCTGACTTGTGGTACAAGGTGAGCATGACAAATTATAAGGTAGCTGATTTTTTTGCTTTTTGTTTTGTGTAGTATTCGATTTGTTTTCTTATTAAGTTAAGTTATAATTAAGTTATAATTAAGTTCCACTTCGGAAAACTACAACCACTGTGGCAGCAAACGAAAGCAAAAGAAAATCTGAATTCATCCATACTAATATTATAAATTTGAAAGTAACTCTGTCTGTATGTTACCTTTTCACGCCAAACCACTGAACAGATTTCGATAAAATTTGGCAGAGATAGATTTTATCCCGGGAAAGGACATAGAATAGTTTTTATCGACATACCTCTCGGGCGAAACCGCGGGCGGAAGCTAGTAGAAAATAACATAGAGTGACAAAGTCATCGATTACGAACAACTCATCTTTAAATTATTAGACCAGCCAGACCTATGCAAGTACCTTCAACCAATATACAAAAACAGTACCTAACTGTATTGTGTAGAATCTACACAATACAGTTAGGTACTGTTTTTACTATCTACACTGTAGATAGTTGTTTCATATATACTTATTGTTACTCTGTGGAAATGTTTCGTAGCCTTTTAGTTTCTTTCAGAAACTGGCAACATTTGCAATTTTAGACAAAAAAAGCCGCTCGTCACTCAGACCAAAGACGACAGATAAAACGATAAAATACTTTACTTTTGCCAACTTTCATTTTACTATTATCCCAGAAATTTTATTAAAACGTGATTTTTGACAACACTGCAGCAAATCCGAGATTGCTTCCAAGATTTATGGGGAAAACTTGCAAATGCAAACGAAATGACTTCTCTTTTAGTAGATATTCTTCCCTTTCAAATGTTTGAATGCAAACCGCTACCTATTTAAACTGATGAACGTTTTGAGAAATTACATTTTAGCATTGATTTCGAGAAATGACAGACAGCCTGTGGCAGTTCACGTAATAATTATCCTGTTAATCCTCTCTACACCACACAATTAATTAACACACTTTAAACACTTCCAGTAATTCTTCCGCCTCCACAAAAGCTCTCGACTCTCGGAAATTATGGCTTCAAAACTTTTACTATTTAACTCCAGGAATGAGGATATAACAGATGAAGCCAAGTAGGATTTAGAGTTCACAGTTTAAGCGTCCGAGTTTCTATGCCTACACCGCAGTGGACCTGGCGTAAAGCGAATTAGTTTCTACTTTCCAGCTAGTCTTTTCAACGTCAGTCCATGTGCAGTTTACCCAGCAAACTTTGGAAATGCGGGATCACCAAAGTTGAAATATTTAGGACGCGCAATCTGAAACGAGCGCAGCATTTTGTATCAGTTTAGCTGTATAGAAAGTTCCTATTTTAAAAGTTTCCACTCTAACCCGACTAGTGAACCCTCGGATAACCAGCGAAGTGTGCATGCCTTAAAAATATCTAACGTCCTATAGACCGTAACTTCCTGCCACGGTTTGGGCTGACGGAAATTTGGAGGAGGCGTTTTCGCCATATTATTTTACGACTAGGAGAAACATGTCAAGGAAGACGATTGCTAAAACTTAAATTAATGGTCCGTAAATTCAAATTACGACTGTCATGCTTCGAGTCGTATATTGGAATGACTCTAAAACTTCAAATTGACGTAGTACCTATGTCAATTGGGTAAAAAACGAATTCCCTGGTTGTAAAGCAAAAGATCTACTTAATAATATTCTAATATATAATTAATTAATTAATAATAATAATATATTAAGTATTAATATATAATACTTAATATATTCTTTTCTACGCCTGGAAAATGGATTGCCCAGATACCCAGTTAGTATTTCGAGACATCGCCAAGCGGTTGATCGACTCTTCACGTGACCAGAGGGCTGGACAATTTTTTGGCCAAAGAATCAGCATTGCCATACAACGTGGCAATGCTGCCAGTCTTTTGGGCACGTTTCCTGTTGACAGCGATGCGGATGATTTTTGTGATGCCCTTTGATTATGTCGGGGTCCTTTTTAGTTAGTTTCTAGAATTGTTTCCACGAATAAAAAGATAATATTTTTAAATTAATTAATAAACTGCTGGGTTTATAAAAATTAAATTTTGCATAGGAGTTCATTATAATATCGAAGGTAACGAAGAAAGGATTTTTTAAAATTGTCCCCTCAAAAGGGATAAAAGTTTTTTATGAAAGCTCGACATTTTTACCGATGAGCATTTCCATCGAGATTGTCATTAAATTAATGGTGCACATAATCAGCCTATAATGTTCCCACTGCTGGGACACAGGCCTCCTCTCTGTAAGAGGGGGTGGGCCGTAATCTACCATGCGGGCCCAAGTGCGGGTTGGTAGATGTCATAATGTCTTCGAATTTTTGGTTCTAGGACATGCCGGTTTCCTCACGATGTTTTCCTTCACCGTTTTGAGAGCAGTGGTGATAATATAATTTACACAAAGCAAAGCGCCTGACTGGGTTCGAACCTACGTATTTTTTTCAGGGTCTGTCAGACTCTTACTGACTAAAACCACACGGTGTCCTGCTGCTACCTTTAGCCGGGGAGCTGGAGTGCTTGCGCATTTCGTCACACTCCCCCGGCCAGGTGTTGGCCCGCATGAATTTATTCGGACCCCGTCACCCTCAGCGTCCGCATACGGCCACCATTTCTCTAGAGAGACGCGCGCGCGGAGCACGGCGCGCCTTCGTCTCGGGCCTTTCACTGTTCAGGCAACAAACTCCCCAAGTCTGTTGCCTGCAGGCCTCACCCTAAGGCAGCCGGAGATCATTTCGCGTCCTCCGGCGCCCGGTGCGTCTACTAAGGATTGAAAGGGAGGTTGTATTCTCGTTCTCCCTTTCCGCCGCCTCTTTCGCGACCATCACTTCTTCACAGAAGGAGGCGACAGCGTCCCACGCACTCTCACTTCCGACCATAAACTCCAGTTCACCTACGACCGAACCTACGACCGAATCTACGACCTACAACTCGTGTCACGACGGTGCTGTCTATGGTACACGTCTATTGTCAATTCCTCCTACCCCTCTTTCCCCTGTCCCTCTTTACTCAATTTATTGTGGAGCTCCACTTTGTTCAAAGAATCTGCTCGAGCATTCATTAGACAGCGCACTACCGGTCTCATCTTGTTTTTTTTTTTTACCTTAGTGCGCTTCAGGAAAAGAGTTATTGCAAAATAATTATTATAAAATTATAGATTAGTCAACTCTTCACGCGACCAGAGGGCTGGCCTATTTCTTGGCCAAAGAATTAGCATTGCCATACAACGTGGCAATGCTGCCAGCCTTTTGGGCACTGTTCCTGTTGACAGCGATGCGGACGAATTTTTTGATGCCCTATGATTATTTTACTTATTTTTTTCATATAAATGTACATATTATTATTATTATTTTAAATATTAGTATAGACTATGTAAATATTATTCACAGAATAAATAATAAAATCATTGACGTTTGTAGTAGATCCAGTTACTAGTTGGTAAATTATCTTCTTCGAAAACAATGTCCTACTACTTATAACAAACGCGAACATTTGTGAGGATGCATGGATGGATGTTTGTTACTATTTTACGGAAAAACTACTGAACGGATTTGGATGATGGGCACACAGATAGTTACCAGGATTACATAGGATACTTTTTATCCCGATATTCCCACAGGATCGAAACTTATGCGGGTGAAACCGCGGGGTGCTGCAGTGTTTCATAAAAATAAAATACCTAGTTTCATGATTTAAAAACAATTGTTATACGGAGCTCAAAAAATTATTTGTTTCAAAGTGTGTCGTTAGTGATACTTTACCACAGACTTTACTTCTATAAAATAAGCTTTTTTTATATTTATTGGCACTTTGTATTTTATTTATTTATATATTTAATTTTTTTCTATACACCAGAATAGAAATCAAGAAAGAGAAGGAAAAAAAATAGAGAGATTTTTTGGGTGGGATTTTATTTTAGCGATTTTGTATATTGTGTTATTTCTTTTGTGTGCACAAAATAAATGATTTATCTATCTGCTTGAATGGCAACGCCCCGTCTGGATTGCTTGCTAAAACAAGAAGGAGGTTGAGGTTCAGCATCATCACATACATTTTGCTTTTCTGCACACGTACCTAGTATGTGATGAACCTTATCAACTAGAATGTTACACGGTCAAAATATACAGTCTACCTCCACCTTTCACTATTATCTAAATACCTACTGGTTTCCTCATAACAGGGGGCCTAAAAAGGCCACTTTGGTAGAATCATAAAAGGATAACATTATGAATCATAATATGGCGAAAATAGTCCGTGTTTTTCTTTTTTTTCGCAGCACTATGTAGGTATAATCAATGATATTGGGATTTTATTTGGATTGGATTGATTTGTATTTTAGCACAGACAAAAAATAATAACTGAAAAAACCTTCACGAATGGGATTTGATACGATTAACTTAACAGTTAACTGTCCATTATGATTCATAATGTTATCCTTTTATGGTTCTGCCAAAGTGGCCTTTTTAGGCCCCCAAATGCCGCATCCATCCCTCCTGGCTCTATCGCGAGATGCTTGAATAAGTTAAGCTATGCATTTTGCTAACATAAAGTGCTAAACCGTTGCCAAGGGAACTGTGGTTTCCAACAAAATATCCTGTTTTCACGCCTTATTTGCATAAACTACGTATGCGAAGAGTTTTGAGACAAAGAAGGTACACTCAGTCTCAAAAAGATGTCAAATTTTTTTAAACATCAATTTGTTAGGGTTCCATACCTCAAAAGGAAAAAACGGAACCCTTATAAGGATCACTTGGTTATCCGTCCGTCCGTCCGTCTGTCTGTCAAGATCCGTTATCTCGGGAACGCGTGGAAGTATCGAGTTGAAATTAAAACCATTATACTCAGGTCTACAGTTCCTTGAAGCTGTGAAAAAATCAAAGATTTAAGGTAACGCAAAAAAAGATATGGCCGTTAATGCCGCAAAAAACGTATATTTCGACACTCTTTAGGAAATCAAAATTTCTAGGGTTGGCCTAGAATCATGAAATTTGACAAGAAGCAAGATCATGTAGCACAAGTAAAGGAAAAAAATCCGAAAACCGTAAATTTGTAGGTACATTAAAAAAAATCCCGTGATAAACTATTTACATACCTATACGGCCCTGTTAGGACAAAACGCTGTAATATGTAAAACGTGAATTTGAGAAAAATGAGTTCGAAAGTTTACATCTTAAACTCATTACCAAATTTTATCCAGTAAGGATAAACATATAATTGTTTTTTTAACTAGTTTGTCTTATTGTTTACCCATTTTCATTATAACTTCATATCATCGTATTTTTTCAAGAGACCTCACAATATTAAAAAAACATGTTTTGTTACAACAACATGTAGCTAGCCAATATTCGACTTTGTTGTGACATAACAATGTAATCCTTGATTATTGCATTTTGAAGTGACAAACTTAATTACTGGTTTATTGTACTCTGCATTTATTCAGACCAAAAGTAAAAATAAATGAATTATAGATATTGTAGATAGTAGACATTGTACAGATTAACACTCCTACCCTCCTATTTTTTCTAACAGGTACTTATTAGTCAGTACGTTAAAGTTTTATTGTAAACTATGTAAAAGGGGATCCCTTCTTTTCGCATAATGTTCTTTGTCCTAATATACTTCGGCATAACGATTTTGGCACAATTTGTTTTAGCATAATAATACTTCGGCATAATTTTTTTAGGCATACATTTTATGTTGGCATAATCATCTTAAAGACTAATTTGTTTTGGCATAAATTTGATTCGCATAACGTTAGTAGGCCTAATGACTATTAGCATAATAATATTTAGGCATACAATTAATTAAATTTAATATGCTGTGCAACAAAAGTTAGAGACAGAACCGAATTGCTGCAAAACCGACTCCACGTAGTCTTGTTTGTCCTACCCCTAGAGTGTAATTTAAAATCGCGTAGGCGCGTAGGGGCGAGGCGGCCCGCGGGCTGAGGAGCAGGCGGCTGCGAGCGATCAGCCGCAGCCGAAGCTGCGGTGGTGAGCGAAAGCCGTCTGCGACGATTAGCACGCGTGGGGCCGCCGGAGGCCCGCAGCGCCGGAGCCGTGACAGAAACCCTGCCTGCTGGATGTTGCATGCTCGCTTGAATGCTGCATGCTGCATGCTTGCTTGCATGCTTGCTGCATGCTTGCTTGCATGCTGCATGCTTGCTTGTTTGCTGCATGCTTGCTTGCACGCTTGCTTGCATGCTGTATGCTTGCTTGCATGCTGTATGCTTGCTTGCTTCATGCTTCCTACAGCAAAAAAAAACCCACAAAATTGTTAAATACGTTATATTATATTAATATGTTAATTACCTGATTCAGGAGATATGGCTTTTTTCCAATCGTCGAAATAAATTGGTATACCTATCCTCTTCAGGCAAATTTATGCTTTAGGATATTATGCTTAAAAAGTTATGCTTTAGAACTTTATGCTTAATAAATTTATGCTTTAGAATATTATGCTTAATCATTATTATGGTTAGAGAAATTATGCTTAAAAAAATTATGCGTAAGCTGTTATGCGTAATTATATTATGCGAAAATATAATTGTGCCAAACAAAATTATGCTAAGTTATAATAGGTCTTAAAATTTTATGCAAATGGATAGGGAACCATATGGAATTGCGAAAAAAAATTCAACTGTTCTCTACGTTTATGTTTGTATAACTCTTCAAAATGTAGGAAACGGCTGATATACTTTCGTGATTTCTGATTTGGTCCCATAGTAAAAGTTGTTCATAATGATGAGTACAATGACTTCTTAAGAGGTTGTTGGTGTTTTTCCAATAACCCTGTATAGTTTAAGTAAAACTTTCTCGAGCAGATTCGTCCAAATCTTCATAAAACCGATGCCTGGAGTTTCCTACAGTATTCAGAATTTCTTTCTTGAATGCTTTGGATAATATGTCGAGCTCCTTGAAATCATTAGCTTGGTAATTATTTTTTACAAACAGTTTAGATTTGCCTATTCGGAATTCAACAATTTTAAAGTCGGAAATATTGTAATTTCTAGGAAAAACAGATTTAAATTCGCTTTTAAATAGCATAACTTCTTAGTGGTCATGTACATGGGATGTCGAATTTCTTCGAGACTTTAATTGTTTTTTAATTCACCTATTCCTATCACGGTAAAATGCTACAATCTTAGAGTACAGCATTTAGCAAAAACATTTCATCCGAACTTCGAGTTACAGTGAAGTGTATTATTGAGTTTTTTTTGTTAATGGAAACCAATATTGAACTGTAGATCGAACCCGTACCAAGATAACATCGTGTAGATTATTTAATGATGTATTCCCATAAAACAATGTAACCCGGGCAGCAGTGTTTTGTCGTAACAGGGTCGTATAGAGTATGGAACCCTCGGGCCTCGGTGCGTGAGGCGGACTCGCACTTGACCGGTTTTAAACAAAAGCAACAATGAAGTACCCAATATGTAATATGTTTTGGAACAAAGATTGTACTTAGATGATTAACTGAATTCTTGCCGATGTATTATAGTTACATCTTTTTGAGGCTGCCTGTACTCGTATACCGTTATACTTAGGTACTAACCTAAAGATAAGGGACATGCGTCGCTGATTTTAGTGATGTAGACAATGGTGGGATAAAATGGGACTGTGTTGCTTCGGGAATGTACTAACGTGGTGCTTCTGAGGATACAAGATAATGCACTGGATTGTTGGCATTCTTTTTGAGATTATCTGCATTGCATGTATTAAGTTTGTTTTCGCTTAGAATCACTTAAAGTAAGTTGGAAATTCGCATTTATACGCTTATATTTTTTCCTATTTTACCTGTACAGGGTTATTGGTAAAACATTAACAACCTCTTAAGAGGTCATTGTACTCATCATTATGAACAACTTTTACTATGGGACCAAACCAGAATGCGAAAAAAAATCCCCACATTTATGTTCGTATAACTCTTCAAAATGTAGGGAACAGCTGATTTTTTTTTCGCGATTTCGGGTTTGGTCGGATTTTTTGTTTATTTATTACTTGTGTAATTTATTTAAGTGAAAACTTCTTTAGGCGCTGTGGACATTTTTTGAGATGGGAAAAAACCATTGAACTCGCGCCACTGTTACCGTAAGCGACACTACGCGTGTTTTGTTTATAAGTCGATTAAAAAAATTCCCGCTTCGGATGTGTTCGGCTGTCCTCGGGATGTACTCGGTTTTAGGTTGTAGGTATATCCGATATGTTAGGGAGTGATGGCAAAATTGGGTTTTGTTTTCACTTCGTCGGCACTCCCGGAGTGCCACTGTTTTTTTTCGTTAGCCTGTATTGCGTGCCTGGGCAAGGGCTTTTCCCTTCCAAACTTGCCTGTCTTGAGCGATCTCTGGGTATATATTCTGTAATTACTTAAACTGACTTATTACTTGTAACTTTTTATTTAAATGAAAATCGTTTATTTTTACCATGTTTGTAAATATGTGAGCACCATGTATCTATTAGATAATTAATTTATATCATGTTTTCATTTTTAATTCTTTTACCTATTTTGGTATAGTACCTAATTTTATTTTATTTTAGGTGCATCGTCTTCACATATTATTAAATAATTAATGTATACAAAATATTGTAAAACATTTTAAAAGAGTAACGGTGGAGTTTCTTGCCCATTCTTCTCCATACGAAAACTACCTTTTGGAATGGGCGACTAGAATTAATTCTATTTTTTCGTAATTTTTGACGTTCAAAAGTGCCTTTTAAGTGCCTATTTGAAATAAATGGGTAGACTTTGACTTTTGACTCTGACTTTATATTGGCCCTGCAAACCTCGATAGATCGTCACACCTTCGCTGTGGTCTATCTCGACAGCCATGTCCTCCATCAGGAGACAAGTGAGTGACGATCTTCGCCCATCTCCCATGTTTAATTTTATTGGATTTAAAATATTTTAGTTCTATTCGTGGATGACACCGCACCCAAACACCTGGGGATGTAGATGGCGGGACGAACTTGGTGCCTATATTAGGGACTAGCTTCCGCCCGCGGCTTCGCCCGTGAGGTATGTCGATAAAAACTATCCTATGTCCTTCCCCGGGATGCAATCTATCTCTCTGCCAAATTTTATCGAAATCCGTTTAGTGGTTTAGGCGTGAAAAGGTAACATGCAGACAGACAGAGTTACTTTCGAATTTATAATATTAGTATGGATTCGTCCATATTGTCTCAAGATTGAGTTGAGTGGAATAAGGAAATTTCAATTCCATATCCCTGCAGTGGGATAATACGATAATACAGACTGATTATTATATTCAAAACGTTCATTCCAACGACCAAGTCTACTGCGAAATAAAAAAGCTTTTTGTGTAAACTTTTCATCAACAGTGAAAACCGCAACATGAATGTTCCCAGTTTTTGGCAGTATTATGTTCAACAAACGTTTTAGTGATGAAACACGGATTTAAAAGTTAAAACAAGAACCAAAAACGCTTGACCTAGATTTAAAACGATATCTCGTCTACCCAAATAACAATATTATAGGCCATCCACCATCTACCTAGCCTTGTCTCAAATATGTAAGTTATCGTCCTGGGTTTGACTCCCAGCTCTGGCAAACTGTTATTGGGTTTTTCCATTAGGAATTTCTAAGTTATTGTGTCTAGTTTATTTAGGAGTTTCCCGGAGTTTGGAAGTGCCTCGTGCCTCGGAAAGCAGTCGTTAAGGGGCTTACAGGACCTAAACATAAAAAACGCAAGTTTTAGAAACAATACAAGTATATCGACTACAGTACCTAAACTAAATCAGAAAAATATATGATATTCTTCAGAATATATGCTAGTGTGTTGAAAACATAATACAACTAATTTGGTGCGATAGAAAAAAATCATGACGATACCTCTAAAAACTTTATTTTTACAATAAAAACCATACTAATATACATACAATCATTCTGATTTTTGGTCAGATTATTCTACAAAAAGTACTAGTGTTTTAATTTTTTAGTGCAAACAATAGATTTTTTGTAAATAGATAATTGCTTCATATTTTTCAATAAATTACCAGCGTTGTGTCATCGCGCTTCTCTTTCTTTTCTATGCAGTCCGACAAAGCCAAAGACAAAAACGCGCTTTAGTCACGTAGTCGCCTTAAGCCGTTTGTCCTGCGCCTGAACTCTTTCTCGTCGTATTGGATTTCCGTGAGAGAGAGGGTAAAGAGACGCACCTATGTCTGCGCACGCACTTGTGCACTATAATATCTCCCGCGCCGAAAGCTGGTGTCCGCTGAGATTGATCGCCAAGACCGAAATTCTGTCTGAAGGATTTTTATTATAATGTTGAAGTTGGCTTCCAGTCTAATCTGAATACCAGTATTTTATATGGGGCGACTTTCTATCAGACCTTCGCAACCCAGTTACTTGGTGACACGATACCGCTGGGTAAGACTGTAATCTGGATTTCAGTCTTTCGGGCGTCTGACTACCAGTAACGACTGTCAAAGATATACGAATGACTGCTGGAACCAACAGCTTTACGTGCTTCCCGAGACATGGAGGGGTCTCTGTATGTAATGGCCGGTACCCCATCTCCGGACCAACCTCGCCAAGCATTGCTTAACCCTGAAAACCTATAGTGTTATTTGGGGATGGTGGCTAAATAAGTTGGAGTCAAATACTAAAATTGATTATCTATTTCATAGGTAGGTAGGTACTATTTTATGGCATTATTTGTGACCGTGATAAAGATACCAGGACATCAGAGCCTTAGACAACTTATTTTGGAAAGGGTACAATTTAAATGCTCACCAAAAAAAATTTTTGAACCTACCAAAATGGATAAATGCTCACCAAATCTTGTTTCCCTGAAATATGAAAAATATTGGCGACGTACGATGCAAGAGCGAGCGAAGGGCACCCCGAGGTTAGATTTGGTTAGGTTACTTTAAACCCTTTACACAGAAATATTGGCCCCGAATATTGGCAGAGAATAAAAAAGAAAATAGGTTCATTTCTACAATACTTTATGAAACACAATTTGGTGAGCATTTATCCATTCTGGCAGCTATTTCGAATTTTTGGTAGTAAAATAGGTACTTTTCTGGTAGTCGTTTAAACACAAGCCTTATGGAAATAAACTCTAAGTTCCAATTCGTGCCGACTCCGTCGTTGACGATACTAAGAAGTTGTAAGTTCAAAGAGTTCGTAGCACTTAACGGTTCCTCCAAGTAAGGATAAATTCTCATACTCCATTACGCAAATCCCGTCATAACAAACAAAACTTTTTTCAATTCCTTGTAAGCTCTTCCAAGCGGAAATGAAATTCAATTCTCTTCCAAAAACTTCCCCCCTTCCCCTCATAACAAAGGTCAGTCACATCGGCTTTAATCTCAGGACTTTGAGAGTCTTAACTAAATTTTAAACTCTCTACAGAATATTCGATTAACGTCGCCGGACCACCGTCAACTTAGCACTTAACTCCAACTTAGCCTCACTTAACCGTATCTAAATCTTAAGTTATCTTGAATTACGGTCCACCCTATGCAGCGTTAAGTCTGAACTTAACTTTATGAAAGTTTACTTCCATAAAACCGTGAAAATGATATATTGGATATTAAGGGGTTCTTCTACGCAAGTTGGCGAACAAACTTTGTGTTTTAAAAGTTAATTATTTCATAGTTCAGTGGATTTTACGGATTTTTAAGTTATGAGATTTACTGGAGATGTTTTTAAATAAAATTCGTTCCGTATGAGAACTAAATTGCACTCACTTGAAACTTTCGAAAGAAACCGAAATGTATTAATCCTTTATTATGTACAGTCAGTTACTGCAATTAGCTGACCCACCTTTGCATAAATGATTGAAATTTTTTAGAACACGAATCGATAGAATTTTATAATTCTTTTGTATTTTTACCCGCGTGAAAGTATATGTGTGCAAACCAATGTTGACATTTATCTCCAAAACTACAAGTCGGATTTTGATGCGGTTTTCAGTGATGGGTTTGGATTCGATTGGTACATGTTCTTAGATAAGTGTTACGGTGACAACTCACCATGGGGCACTGCAGTAAACATTTGTTTGTACAAACCAATGTTGCCATTTATCTCCAAAACTTCGTGTCCCATTTTGATGCGGTTTTCATATTTTTTCTTCTCTTTATGTGTTTAATGAACCTATGCTCTTTAAACAGTTTGAAATAAAAAGCAAAATTATTTTTTTTGAAAAAACGGCTCCTAAGAGAGTTAGCGTGATGTTAGATAGACTTCCTCAAAAAAAAGAATCCATATCCGACTGGTAGTTTCAGAGATTAACGCGTTCAAACAAACAAAAAAACAAACGAACTCTTCAGCTTTATTATTAGTAGGTACAGATTAGGTCATATGGAGCGAGCCTATTATTATTAACCAGCACCCTAATTGCGTAACACACTATCAATCGGAAACTGAATCATTTTGAAGCAAATTGCTAATCCATTGCTTCATAAGTTCGAAAAATTTGTATGCTCAACACGTAAATAACGCAATGAATAATAATAAAAAAACTGGCCAAGTGCGAGTCGGACTCGCACACGAAGGGTTCCGTACCACAAGGCAAAAACGCCGAAAAAAACATGTTTGTTGTGTGGGAGCCCCCTTAAATATTTATTTTATTTTAATTTTATTATTTATTAGTAAAGTTAAAATACAACTGAGTATTTTGTGAATATTTCAAGTGCCTACCTGTTGCCATTTTTGATATCGAGCAAAAAAGGGCAAAAAAATCGCGTTTGTTGTATGGGAGCCCCCTTTAAATATTTTTTTTGTTTTGTTTTTAGTATTTGTTGTTATAGCGGCAACAGAAATACATGTGTGAAAATTTCAACTGTCTAGCTATCGCGGTTCTTGAGATACAGCCTGGTGACAGACAGACAGACAGACGGACAGACGGACAGACGGACAGACGGACAGACGGACAGACAGCGAAGTCTTAGTAATAGGGTCCCGTTTTTACCCTTTGGGTACGGAACCCTAAAAACGTTTATTTTCTCCATCACACAATGAATAGTTAGTAGATAAGTACAATACATAAATGTGAATACAAAATACATTGATATTGTGGAGACTGGAGCCTGTACTAGGAATACCTGTGTCACAGGTCTCCAGGCCTCCAAATTACTCGGACAAGTCACACTGATACAACGTCTACTAACAAACAATGATAATGAGATCAAAGATAAAAAACAAAAGGAATGTAAAAAAATAAAAAAAGGAAAATACAAATTATTAATTAGACAGCAAAGTAGGGTGTTTGGGTGTGGGTGTGTGAGTGTAGGTGTGGGTGTGTGGGTGTTGTGCGTAGTGAGAGTGTGTCTGATGATCAAAATATTATGTGAATGTGAAACACATGAATGTTGTTGAATTGTCAAAATGAAACCAATTCCGATTGATAATGTGTTACGCAATTGCCCCGCTGGTGTTGCTTAGGTTGACATTCTTGATCGGAAAACACACATAGCAATGTGTTATTGGGTCTGGAGGACATAAAAAAAGTATTGGCCCAGGTCTATGTTCCAGGTAGGGTTTATTTTGGGGTTGGTAGGTTTTTGGTTTAAGAGCGTTTACGACGTACGGAATTTCATATAAACTATCAAGCCCTCATTTTTTTTAAATGAATCAACCGATTTTAATGAAAATTCAAAGAAAACAAACATTTTCGAAGTGGCTTATTTAAAAAAAGATAACTGGAAATCTCTGTTTCTATGGAAAATTTAAAATCAGTCTAATTTGGCTGTAACCTAAGGCTGTAACCACAGATATAGATATACCTACCTAGATAACGCAAGAGTAACTACTACGCGTGCCAAAAATTGCACCAACTTATGATTACAAATCGTAAGCCGCCCCTTTCGCGCTCAGTCCTTTGTACTGCTGGCTGGGTAAGTGTGAGCGAGAGCGCGAGCTTGTGACGTCATAGTAGGTAGTCAAAAAATGGCACGCTTGGTTTTCATACAGTTCGTGATACTTGCGTTATCTAAGTATATCTATATCTGTGGCTGTAACACTATTTTTCAAAAATGTTCTTAAGTAACTTTTGTTACAGAAGTACCACCTAGCTCAGGGCTCACCTGAACTAGGTAGTACTTGTGTTACAGTGCCTTCACCCGTTTTTGGGACATTAACAATTTATGCAATAAAATTAAAATATATAAAATTCAAAGTCCTGACTGACTGATATATCAACGCACAACCGCTGGTCCTAGAGACATTTTTGGAGGATGTGTTGTTTGTGAATAGTAGGTATATATCCACTAAGAAAGGGTTTTTCGAAATTCTACCCCTAAGAGGTGAAATTACACGCCGACAAAGTCGCGGGCAGAAGCTAGTTTAAATATATTCATGACACAACCTAAATATTCATAGCTACCAATAAGTCGGGTAACCCCACACGTCTCATCCGCTGCTCTCATCTTTCACCACAAAGAAACAAAACACAGGAGATCCATAACTTACTCTCCCTAAACGTCTTCACATAAAAATGTTGAAGAAAAGTTGGAAACTGTTATAACAGTCATGTTTTACATTCTCAACAAGTGTTGGGTACAGAACCATCTGCTCGGTACAAAGTTGGGTAGAATCGTAAATCTTGGTGGGCACGCCCCGGGGACTACAGTTTTGACCTTACACAATATCGTGGGGTATTAGTTACATCTTACGTAACTTTACACAATAGTTACATCGTATTTAATTTTATATATTTTTTTACACGCGTATTTTATCTGGGGGCACGGCAGTGCCCTCGCCAAATCGAGCAAAAAGCGTCACGGCCGTACCATACCATCCTTTTCTCGAAGCAGTTCTGGCCATTTGCGACCCCCTATAACTTCGTTGTGGATATAACCAGAAGCCTGAATTTTCAGTAACCAAGCAGGAATTGTATAAACACGGTATATTTCAAATTTCATTCAATTTTAACGAGTAGTTTAAGAATTATATATAACTAGTCAAACTTTCTTAATTTTGTCACTCACTCACTGACTGACTGACCGATCATCAAAACTCTAAGACGCTTGTAGCAGACATAGAAGCTTCAAATTTAAAATACAATTAGTGTTTAGTGTACAAACCAAGCAAAAACTAAAATATTTTGCAATTTCGGTCCACTTTTCTAGATACACCAACTGCTTAAATAACTTTGTAATCCCATATAAATATATAGGATTACATTTACAGAGAATGAATCAGTGTACCTGTATATGTATATTATAATGGAATAATAGGTGTAGATAGGTACCTAGATATAATTATGTTCAAAGGTAACTTGTAAAATGGTCAATCAACGGTATGAAAAAGCAAGAATGGGACATGTCTTATGAAGTTGTACCAAAATCCCGCAAAGTATTTAGTAGGTCACTATAAGATGTTGTTACATTAGCTAATTACGTAATAACTTAAGACAGAAGGTCCCTTAAGTCGGGATTGAATAAATTAACCAACATGGATCTCACAACTTTTTACGGTAGAAGAACTGAGTTGCGAGACTTGGTTTTTTTTACAAGACAGTTATATTTTTGATGGCATTGTATTTTTTCTGCGCCAAGAAAGAGTGAACTTGGTTACGTTATACCACAGACTGAACTAAGGCATTGTGCACCATGTATGACCCTGATAAAGATGCCACATATCATCTATATCACACTATACTAAACAAACTAACTAAACTATAGCTGATAGGTGAGACAGCCCGATACTGGGACATTGGATGCGCCTCCATGCCACAGTGGCGTATGAATGAATAGTTTGTATTGTTTTTCTGATAGTCGTAAGTACTGTGAAACTCCATATGGGAGCTTCACAATATCTATAATTAAAAAGCTTTGACATGGATAAAATATATTTAAGACTTTACAATATCATGGTTAACACTCTGACTCTACTAAACAAAAATACCTTATTAGAATATTTGACACTTGCTTGAACGTTCGAATGGAACACGCCGGCGATTATAACCAGCCTGTACTGCTAAAGGTAAGGCTACATAGATTTATTTTTTTAATTTATTTTAAAACACATACACTATCATCACAGGCTTACCTAATACAATAGTGCACGCACGTAACAACAAAGGTATAAGATAGACTACACTAAACATAATCAGAAAAATACATTACATTCTTCAAGATGGATAGATAGTGTGTTGAAAACATAATACAACTAATTTGATACGAAAGAAAAAAAAATTATCAAGATACCTCCAAAAACTTTCTTTTTACAATAAAAAACATATTAATATACATACACATTATGACTTTTGTCAGATTATTCTACAAGCAACTTACTAAAGTAAAACACTAGTGTGTTTTAATTTATTAATCCAAACGATAGATTTTTGTAACTAGATAATTACTTCATATTTTTCAATAAATTACCAGTGTTGTGTCATCGTGCTTCTCTTTCTTTTCTATGCAGTCCGACAAAGACCACGCTTTAGATCATGTAGTTGCCTTAACCAAGAGTAATCTTACAAAATGCGGCCCGTGTGAATTCACTCAAAGTACAGTTGAAGCAGTCAATCTGTTGCGATAACCTCTACAGTACTAAATATACAGGTTGAAATTGAAAACATGCGACTGCCTAGTCTTTTCCCAACTATGCGTCGTTTTCCAGTCTAACCGGGTGCAGCTGAACACCAGTACGTTTCATGGAGCGACTGCCTGACCTCCATAACACAGTTACTGGATAATACGATACCCCGATAAGATTGGTTGTAAGACTTTCGGACTTCTGACGACCGGTAACGACTGTCAAAGATCCACGGATGACAACTGGGACTATAATATACTAACTACATAATAATACATAAATCAAATCCAATTTGCAAAACGTGTCTCTGTCGTTGTCGATAATTATAAAAAAAAATCTGGGTTATTGTTTTTTGGTAATTAGTACCTACAAGATACCGATGACCGTCACGTCTGTAAAGATTCACCAATTAATTTAAAAAAAACCCTGTAAGTATACAAGATGATGAAAAGAATAATGAAAAAAAATAAAAAGATAGGTAAAAATAAAAAAATAAAGAAAGAAAGATAAAGAAGAGAAAAAAAGATAAAAATAATAATAATAAACCATTTATTTTCAGGTAACAAAGACCCATAGATACATACCTTAACCTAAGTATACATAATAATATAGTAACAATTGTGTTAGAAAATAAAACTTAATCACTATGTTAGTATCGCTTAGTTGCACTAAGTCTTTGTGCGATCCGGTGGCACTTGTCCGCGAAAGCGGCGGAATACCACACCCTGCGGCCAAAAGCTTTCTTCCATCACCAGGTGCAGGTAGCATGTTGGTATGCGCACCACAAACGCCTTAAAGTTGACGTTGCGTTGCGACTCCAGCAGCAGCACCCTCGGCGCGTACTTCAACCTTTGGCTTCTTTTTTAAAGAAGAGAAGAAAAGCAAAAAAGAAGAAAAAGAAAAAGAAGGGAGGAAGAGAGAGATATTGAGAATTGAGTATAGTGAAAATGTAAAGCTTACTAAACTGCTCACAAGTTATTACTGCGACAACGGTTCATGCCTAAGAACGGTCTAAATACCCGCTCACACGAACAGTCAAGTACCTACATGCGCCTGTGTAAATGAATGACAAACACGGAGTCCCTGAAACCGTGCGCAAACAGAGCTCAAACATAAATGTTTGCGCGACGATCAACGAATGAAAGCCGTGTTGAGATGCGGTGGGTTAAGGCGGTTCAGACAATGAGCTGTCGCTGCGATTAATTGGATGACAAATGATGTTAGTATAAGTAGAAATACTTCGTAGTAGAGTAACACAAGAAAAGGCAAACAGATTATTATTATTATTATCCATTTATTTCAGGCATCAAGGCCCATATAAAACACATACAATACAATATGATTATAACTTAAAAATACTATAAATACATACAACATTATAATTACACTAAAATACTAACAAACTAAAGCACACGAAGTATCTCGCTGCCTGGTGTCATGTAGCCGGCCACGAAACCGGCGGTACACAACACCCTTCGGCCAGAACTCTTCCTTGAGGAACTTGTCGATAAAAGATGATGTGTCGGAACACGTACCACGAACGACTTGAAGTTCATGTTGTGACGCGACTCCAACTTCTCGACCCTCAAAGTCCAGTTGGTCTTCACACGCATGTACTCCACGATCTCCTCAACCTTCGTGGAGCGGTGCATTCTGGACACGTACAGCTAAGACTGTGATTAAATAATAACACAATATAACCTCACGTCTGTTTTCCGTCAAAGGGTTAGGCAGAAGTGTATCTACCTACTTTACATTTTTTTATTTTACATTTTCCCAGACAGCCTTTTGGACTATTTTGTTTCTTCTTAAAACCAGTTACAAACATGGTGGGTTATAAACACGGATATATGGTTATAAATCAAAATTGCAGCATTGTTATAAACAATGTCCCTAAAAACGTCAAACGCTAGTGTTGTTGTGTGGATGCCTTGGACAGTTTGATCCACACAGATACATATAGACCTAGATAACGCAAGTATCACGATCTGTATGAAAACCAAGCGTGCCATTTTTTTGACTACCTACTAAGCACTATATTTAGTGATGGGAGAATCAAATTGATTCAAAGATCGCCGCGTACGGCACCCATCTCGCCCCACGCCCGGGGCCTAGCGCCAGCGCTCACGCTCACCCAGCCAGCAGTACTATAGAACTGAGCGCGAAAGTGGCGGCTTACGATTTTTGTACGTAAGCTGGGCACGCGAAATAGTTGCTCTTGCGTTATCTAGGTGTATCTATATCTGTGGTTTGATCTGATGAGAGAGATATCAACGTTGTTGACAAAACGTAAATAATCCCCGAACTAGCAGAATTGGTTATCATAGGTTATCATAGTATACATACACATACATATACTCACGCTTTCTTCCCATGGATTTCAGGTAGAAACTGCTGAACGCCGCCTGCTTCAAAGTCAAAGTCAAAGAAGATAAATATGGTTACAAAAGTTCTTACAATGGTAGTATACTAGTAGCTTAACATGTTCAATCATAACGTAATGACATGCAAATTTTTGATATAGGTGCAATTAGATCATTTAGATTTAAACTAAGAGAATTCTTTTATAGTATGGAAGGGATTCTCAATTAACCACCTGTGTTCCTGGTGCTTTTCTGAAACGGACCATTGGAAGTTTTTTAATTTGGTTAGGAATCTGAACACATATAGGATAGCAACTTTGCTTAAACAGGGTGACTGGATCTAAGACCAGCCATAGCAAAATCTCATGTAGAGAAGATAATTTACTAATTATTGAACTTTACTTTCCCGCACTAACGTTTTATGGTTTGGGAGATATGTCAGTTTTAATACTTTATTGAGATTTTTCCGATAATTGACCTTCAAGCATTCATAACTTTTTTTTGCATTATTTTAGTAGTGTTTTTTATTATATATTAGTAGTCATCAACATGGGTGATTATAATACCTAGGAACTTCAAACTAGGGTTAAAAAATAAGATAGTAGGTACGCTTTTTTAAACACATATATCTCCTAAACTATAAAACTTAAGCTAGGGAAAGTAAGTTCTAATAATTAGCAAATGACCTCCTCTATATGCCAATTTGCTATGGCGGGTCCAGATCCAGTCACCCTGTAAAGTTCCGTTTTCGTTCCAGGAATAATTAATCTATTCGGATATCTAGTTTTGAACTTACATTTTCGATCCTTATATACTCCTTTTGCCTCTTTTACGTTCATACATCTGAGGGACAGTTCTCGTAATTTTATCTCAGTCTCAATCTTTCAAGAAATCCTCTAATTTCCCTACATTTTTGTCGCCGGCACGAGACTGTGACTAGATTTTGAACGTTTTAAATTAACAGAATTTGCCTTCTGTGGCCTTAGTGTGAGTTTTTCGACTCACGTTCGATTGCCAGCGCGTTAGAATTTTGTACGGGAAATTTCTCCTAGTGACCAGGTGGCGCTATAACTTTTTCCCATATAAAATTCTAACGTGCTCGCAATCGAACTTGAGTGAAAAAACTCACTCTTAAACCTCTAGTCATACACGTTCTCCAGTTGCGAGTACGTAAACCTCACTTATCTAAAGATCATCACCAAGAAGCTCATTAAATATCTCTCATTTGCTACAAGGTCGACATCTCAAAATTGATGATTTTTTAGTTAATAAAGTTGTGTTATTATTAAAAGCGCAAACAACTCATTTTGTCTGTAAAATCTCTTAGAAAATCAATGGCAGTAATGAATGCGGTGACACGGCTTGTTCTCGTTTTTTACTATAAAGGTTTTCTGACCAGCCATGTTGGCTGTTGGCACAAGCTTAAAGATTCTGAGTGCTCTCCTGTTATGGAAATTATTATGGGGTATTGAAATATCATGGGGGATTGTTTTTGTGTGTTAAGGATGATTTTGCTTCTTCATCTTTCATCTCGGCACGGACTGCTTTAGAATCCTCAATGTATGTACCTATAGGTAAAAAATAATAATAATTTTATTAACAGGCAACTAAGGCTCATAGATGAAATACACACAATAATCTTATACAATAATAAACTAATACATATTAAAAACCAGCCAAGTGCGAGTAGGACGCACACGAAGGGTTCCGTACCACAAGGCAAAGAACGCCGAAAAAAGCACGTTCTTTTGTATGGAGCCTTTAATTTTTAGTAATTTTTTTATTATTTTTTGTTAAATCAGCAATAGAAATACATACTCTGTGAACATTTTAACTGTCTACATATTACAGTTTATAAGATACAGCTGCAATAAACACCGAAAAAACACGTTACGGTTCATAAGATACCACCCACTGATAGTCAGACGAACGAACGGCGGAGGTTTAGTACCTAATAAGGTTCTGTGGGCACCTTTTGGGTACGGAGCCCTAAAAAACAAGGTGTAACGATGACCTTCAAACTTGAGGATTCATGTAGTTTTACTGTTTTCTATATTTATGAAAATTCTTGATAAAAATTTTTTTTAGGATCTAGCAAGTCTTGTTATTAAAACTAGCTACGCCCCGCGGGTACACCCGCGTATATGTCAATCCCGTGGGAATATCGGAATAAAAAGTAGCCTATATGTTAATCCAGGGTGTCAGCTACCTCCATACAAAATGTTATTGAAATTGGTCACGCCGTTTGAGCGTGAAGAAGTAACAAACATATAAACATACACACACCTTCACACACACACTCACACTAACACACTCACAAACTTTCACCTTTATAATATTAGTGTGATACTAGCTTCTGCCTTCGACTTCGTCCGCGCGAAATTTCTTATTCCTCCGACCCATCCCATGGCTTCGCATCGCCTGCCCGTGGTATTACTTTTATTCGGTTAGCGTTAATTCTGCCTTTTTCTTTTTACGTGGTTCCTAAGGGTCCTAGCGTGATGATAAATAGCCTAAATAGACTTCCTCAAGAATTAGGCTATCAAATACAAAATATTTTTTTTAAATCCGACCGGTGCCTAGTTCCAGAGATTAGCGCATTCAAAGAAACAAACAAAATCTTCAGCTTTATATTAGTATACATTTAAAGTATACAGGGTTATTGGTAAAACATTAACAACCTCTTAAGAGGTCATTGTACTCATCATTATGAACAACTTTCATTATGGGACCAAACCTGAAATCGTGAAAAAAAATCTGCTGTTCCCTACATTTTGACGAGTTATACCTACGAACATAAATGTAGGGAACAGCTGATTTATTTCGCGATTTCAGAGTAAAAGTTGTTCATAATGATGAGTACAATGACCTCTTAAGAGGTTGTTAATGTTTTAGCAATAACCCTGTATACATGATTATTATTCAAAAACCGTTTCAATTCGCTTACAAATTCTAGTTTAATCAAAAACAAGATTAAATTACTAAAACGCGCATCCACTATACAAGTTATATTAAGCCTTGAGCTTAAATATTTATTGAAGCCGAAATTACTGATGGGCTATCTTAAATTGAATTAACCGCTTATGAATTATTGAACAATACATTAAATCGTTCAGGAGCACTAAAAACAGGTTCAATTAAATATTTAAGACAATATACCAACCAACTGAAATGCAATTGTTTCATAATGGTCTGGTTAATTAACAAATAACAAATTACGGTAGCAAAATAATGTGTAGCATCCCCAATTACTATTAATGCTAACCACATAATTATTTGAACTCAATTTGCAAAGGTCGATCGATCAGGTTAAGCTACGCTTGCCGCGGTTGGTCTGTGGATGGGTGACCATCTTTACATACCGTGGCCCCTCCGTACCTCGGAAAGCACGTTAAGCCGTTGGTCCCGGCTGTCATTCGTGGATCTTAGACAGTCATTACGGGTAGTCAGAAGCCCGAAAGTCTGACAACCACAGTCTTATCAAAGGGTATCGTATTATCCAGTAATTGGGTTGTGGAGGTCAGATAGGCAGTCGCTCCATGTAAAATAGGTACTGTTATTCAGCTGCATCCGCTTAGACTAGAAGCCGTTGGGGTCGGCTTCTAGTCTAACCGGATCATAGTTGGGAAAAGGCTAGGCAGATGATGATACTGTAGGAATCCTTAATAGGATTCCAGTTGAAATAACTTTTGTTACATTCGAACATTGTCACCATCATTGTCATTGTCATTGTTTTCGACGACCTAAAAAAGGTGGCTGGGGTAGACTGGATGCGGAAGGCGGAGGACAGGGTGCTGTGGCGCAGTCTGGGAGAGGCCTATGTCCAGCAGTGGACTGCGATAGGCTGAGTTGATTGATTGAACATTGTCACAGTTTGTCGTTGAATTCTGCATTGTTACTGCCCCGATCTCGTGGTCTCAAGCGCGACTGCTGAGCGTTGAGTCCTGGGTTCGATTCCCGGGTTGGGCAAAAGTGTTTTTGGGTTTTTCCATCGGGATCTTTTTAGTAACGGCCCGGAGTTTGAAAGTTGGTGGTGTGATACCTCCGTGCCTCGGAAAACACGTTAAGCTGTGAGTCCTGCGCCTGACCTCTCTCCGGTCGTGTCGGATTGCCGTCCCATCGGACAATGAGGCTGAGGGAAGAGGGAGTGCACCTGTGACTGCGCACACACTTGTAAGCTATAATATCTCTCGCGCTGAAGGCTAGTGTCCGCTCAGATTGGTTGCCAAGGCCGAACTTCGGTCAGAAGGACTTTATTTGTTAAACTCAAACTAAAAAAAACTCAAAGCATTTATTTCAATTGAACCTTGTACAGGCACTTTTGAATTGACAAAATTAAATAAGTAGTCTGTCAGTTAGTCCGAAAGTTGAAGCTAGTTGCCCATTCCAAAACGTAGATCTCTATGGAGAAGAACGGGCAAGAAACTCCATGAACACTTTTTTAAATCAAGATATTACAAAATCCTGGGTACATTATTCTTGTTGCTTCTGTATCTCTGAGAACAATGTAAAAAAAAGACACAAAAAATTAGTTAAATTCAGATACTTACATAAAATATGTAGGTAGTAAAATAAAACATCACGCATGTATTTCGCAAAGGATTAGGCTGATGTGTGGCTGTGTGTGTGTATGTGTGAGGTGGGTACTGTACAGTATAATAGTGCACCCGCAAGTTTTGTTTAAGTTTTCTTATGATGACGCGACGCCGATGTCTCAAATAAGACTTGGGGGCCTAAAACACCACTTTGGCAGAATCGTAAAAGAATAACATTATGGATCATAATATGGCGAAGAAGGTCCGTGTTTTTTTTTTTCGCTGCACTACGTAGGTATAATCAAAGAGATTGGGATTGGATTTGGATTGGATTGATTGGTATTTTAGCACAGACAAAAAAAAATATAGAAAAATCCTTCACCAATGGGATTTGATACGATTAACTTAACAGTTAACTGTCCATTGTGATTCATAATGTTATCCTTTAATGATTCTGCCGCCAAAGTGGCCTTTTTAGGCCCCCAGAATGGCGCATGACGTGGTAGAAATACTGCAGACGAATCTCTCATTTCAAACAGCTTTACCCCTTCCAAGTTCAGCTAATACAAGTTAGTTTTGTCAGAGCATTTCCATATAACTTATAGTATTTTTCTCTCACAAAGCGACGCGCACTTTACTTGTAATAACACTAATAACAAATAGTACAAATACGCTATGAATGTGTGCGTGAAGACGGGTAGCGTCAGCACATAACACATGCAAGCACACACACACACTTTCGACTTTGCCATTGCCTCGGACAGTACCGAGAGCTCCTGCGCTTACACACACATTCACAGTGTGTTTTTACACTTGGTGATCATAAGTAAAACGCGCGTCATTTCATGGGATAAAAATACTGTACCAATTTTTAGCCGGCGTTATCCATACCCGAGCCCAGTTATCGAGACACTTCCCCTAACCAATAAAAGAACTGCTCTTTTAATAGTCTTGCAAAAAGTCTGAAAAGTTTCCACAAACAGATTATTTACTGTGGCGCGTCGATCCGATCGATAATAATCAAATAGTCTCGATGCTCGGTCGTCGAGTGCATTCTAATTGCTTTGTCGAGACTGCATCGATTGGCAAAAATGGAAAACTTGCTGAGCTAAAACACAATATTTGTCTAGTGTGGTAAATTTTAAGTATTAGGATAAAAATGATTTTTCGAGTAAACATTCCTAATTACACTACAAGACCAAATTAAACAAAAAACTCGATCGCCTGCAGCGATCAGTTAGGCAAGATAGCCTTTTTAACCCGTCGAAACCACACTCCGTGATTCGGAGTGTGACAAGAGTTACATAACGTTCAACTAGTTTTCTACTCTTCACTCTTCTCTTATATGTTGTTTTCTTTAAACATAAAATTAACTTATTACTTTAGTTTATACCAAGATAGGCACGATCGATCACGATTATGAAAACGTTGATAACTTTTTCATATTGTCACATTACTTGTTAATTGACACAGTTTTAATCTCACCATTTGCATCGTATTATATTCCTGCATTTCCCAAACTATCGGAGCGAATATTGGGTGGGCCTTGAAAAAATCATTTTCAGCTATGATTTCAGATTTATATTAAAACGTATCAAACTCATGGCGATTAAAATTAACTAAAATTAAAGTTAACTAGTTAAGTTAGTTGTTTAGTTTAGTGTCCGTGTATTTAATTAAGTATTAAAATTTTCGATTGAAACTCACATTCATATTATTACAGTTATGCCCCCTTTATACGACTTCAAAAAAGGAGGTCATTTCTTCATGACAGCCAAAAGTTGAGTCCCGATTTTGGAAGTTTTTGTTAGGTGGGTCGCGATCCGCTCAATTTTTGGAACCACTACTCTATTCGTAGTACGGTTAAGGTTTTCGTAAGTCAATAGTACCTACCTATCAACATTCTCTAATTAACCTAATTACACGCACATCCCGGTATAATAACCGTGATTTATCGCTAAATGATGATAAATTATTACATTGCCAGGACATATATTGCCTAGTCCAGTCCTATTATTCTCTCCCCTCATACCGCGAGGCACACATCGGCAAAACAAGCTAAATAATTAAACTGTCCAACCTCATCCTGAATTACGGGATTTTATACATTTTTCAAAACTCTCGCGAACACAGGACGAAGGTAAAAATGTGGAAAACGACCGCAATGTGGATGGTTGACCGCGATATGAGGTTTTATTTGTTATGCGGTATGGGTGCGGCGGTTTTTATTTAAAAAGTTTTACAGTATGTTTCTGAAGTACCTACCTCCTCCTTAATTGCGGCTCGGATAATTGGTTTCTGGTTACACACCGCTTGTATGGAAGTAAATACATACTTATTATAACTACTATCTATACATGTAGGTGAATTCTGGAACATTAGCAATGTTTCAGTTTTAAGGCCCGGTATCCACCAAAGCGGAGAGGAGACGAGAGGAGATGTGCTGCGAAGCTGGCAGGTTATTTCCACCAAAGTGGAGAGCAGATTCGTAGCGGAGACGAGATGTGAGCTGTGCGTAGCAGAGATGTGTCATGGAAATGACTCTATCGGGTGTGCGAGGCGGGAAGAAGGAAGCGGGGAACAGGGCGCGCGAGCGTGGGCGCCGCCGCCCGACCGGCCGCCCGACTACACACATCCATCTCCGCTCTGCCGCGCCGCTTGCTCGCTCGCGGCTCAAAATTCTGTACACAAGAGGAGACATCTCCTCTCCTCTCCGCTAGATCAATTTCCACCGAAGCTAAGTGGAGAGATGTGGAAATAACGAAATCTGATTGGTTATTCAAAACACATCTCCTCTCGTCTCGTCTCCTCTCCGTTTTGGTGGATACCGGGCCTAACATAGGTACAGACGCTAGCACATCGAGCTACCCGAAACTGTCAAATTTTCCCAATCAACTTTGAACATTATGTTTTTGTGATAAAGTTAAAAATCTATTAAAGAAATTTGACAGATTGTAGTAGCTTGATGTGCTGGCGTCTGTACTCAAGTTTTCTGCGCCCCGTGGTTTCACCCGCATAAGTGTCGATCCCATGGGAATATCGGGATAAAAAGTAGCCTATATGTTAATACAGGGTGTCAGCTACCTCCATACAAAATTTTATCAAAATTGGTTTAGCCGTTTGAGCGTGAAGAAGTAACAAACAAACCACATACACACACACTCACAAAATAATCTATACATATAATAAAACAGTAACGAAAGAAAAACTGTACATTGTGAATTTTCGAGAAAAAATTAATGGCTTTTGTTAGAAAAACGTAACTGATGACAAAAAAAGACTTTTTAGAATTTTTGTCTGTTTGTCTGTTTGTCTGTTTGTCTGTGTGTATGGTACGGCTTCACGCCAAACCTACAGGATAGATTGAATTGAAATTCAGCAAAAATGTTCTTAGTAAACCAAGGAAGGCTTTAGGCTACATATTATCACGCCATATGTTATGGGAGGTAAGCAATATTGATTTTAAAATGTGTTTGTTCGTAATTGAATGCATAAAATAATTGAATGCACAAAATGACATGTTTATTTAATTATTTAGTTAAAAATAAAACTTTAACTCTGGGAACATAATAATCACGCTATTTTTATAAAGGAGCGGGGCAGTAATATTATAAATTGCAAGGGAACAGCTATTTCAACAATATGTCAACGGGGTATTTAGCGGTAAGGTCAGGCGACCGTTTACCGCACTAAATGGTGCGAGTTCAAATCCCATAATATTGTTTTAAAAAATCGTAAAATTCTTTTTTTTTTAGTTTTTGCATTTGTTATGTGCATTAGGAACGATACTGTTATGAAATCTGAGAACTTCACATGTCCTATCTAATTGTATGGAGAGTTTCACACCAATATTACTAAACAGATTGATTGGCGGTACAACAAAGCTACACTATCATGAATTCAAGTCAAACTTTTGGTACTAAGCTATATCTTACCAAGCACATTTGTTGTAGGTAATTCATTTAAGCATGTAATTCTTAGTTTTGATCCTTGCTGCTGTTACCATATTTTTTTAATGCTAAACTAATGTAGTTGTCTGTTAAATTAACGACAATTTAGTTTTTTTCATAATTTAATTAATTTGGGTAATTAATATGTAGTTTCCGTTTTCTAACTAGATGACGTTGTTCCCAAAATGTGATGTTATAGGTGCCGATGTGCCGCTCTCATCCTATAGAAAAGGGGGTTACCTTTGTTGTCTGTGTTGGTTGATGTGTTTAATTTTCCTGTTGGCCTTCACAGAGTACTTTTTGATAGACTGAAATTGGCCTTTTTCAGACTCTGTGAAGGGGACAACTTTGGTAGATCACTCACCTATGATGAGGTGCCGTCGTACTACACGTACGCCAAGCAAAGAGGTGTATTTAATCGACGTCGATGCGGACACGCCGCGGACGGGTTTCCGGGAATTTTTGAGGACACCGCATTGGGACGGGTTTACACTGTGCACCCAAATAATGGCGAGTGCTATTATTTGCGAATGTTACTGCACACAGTGCGGGGCCCAAAATCATTTGCGTTTCTAAGGACAGTCGATGACATTAAGTATCCCACATACCGCGCTGCTTGCGTAGCACGCCACCTTCTCGACGGTGATCAGCACTGGGACAACGCACTTGAGGAGGCCAGCATTAGTGACAATCTCAGTCGTTTGCGACATCTGTTTGTCGTCATGTTGGTGTTCTGCGGTATTGCAAATCCGCTTCTGTTGTGGGAGAAATATCGGCATCTTCTGTCGAAGACTTCCTAAGAGGTCTGAGACGCACTGCTGAAGATAATACTGAGGCAACTGATGAGCGCGTTCTAAACAGTTGCCTTAGTTCACTTCAAGATATGGTAATTTTGATCTGCGGCAGTTCTCTTGTGGATTATGGGCTACCGACTCCACAACATCTGGATGTACAAGAGCTTGGAAACAGAGAGTACAACTCTGAAATAAATTATGATCCAAGAGCTATGAGTACCGTCGTCAATGACCATGTCTCTAAGTTTACCTCAGAGCAAAAGCAAATTTTCGACACCATCCTTGACTCGGCTCGGCCAAGGTAAAATGTTTTTCTTTGATGCCCCTGGTGGAACAGGGAGAATATTTGTCACCGCTGGCATTCTCGCAGAGGTCAGGAGGCAAGACAAGATTGCCATTGCAGTAGCATCATCAGGAATCGCCGCAACACTGCTTCCTGGTGGCAAAACAGAGCACGCAATGTTTAAGATTCCCATAGATTTAGAGAGTAATGAAGCACCTGTTTGTGGAGTGTCACGCAATCGTGACAAAGGGCGCGTGCTTAAAGATTGCTGTTTATCGTGTGGGATGAATGCATTATGGCGAACAGAAAAGCAGTAGAGGCGGTAAATAGGAGTTTGCAGGACATCCGCAGGAACCAGCAAATGATGGGTGGCGTTACAGTTCTGTTTAGCGGCGATTTTCGACAAACGCTGCCTGTGGTGACGCGAGGAACTAGGGCTGATGAGGTGAATGCTTTGTTGAAATACTCTTTCTTACGGCCACATATTCATAGGTTGCGCTTAACGATGAATATCAGAGCTCATCTTGGCGGGAATGTACACGCCCAAGAATTTTCTGATGTTCTCTTAAAATTGGGTGAGGGAACGCTACCAGTAGACGGTGGCCAGGTGGTTCTACCTGAGATACTTGGAAGAGTGGTGTCCACCTTAGAAGATTTGATTCGCCTGGTGTACGGGGACATCAATAGGATACCGCATCAACATAATTCTTGGGTGTGTGAACGAGCCATTTTAACACCCAGAAACGACCAAGCTTCAGCGATCAATGAATACATTCTCGCGGAAATTGAGGGAAATGAAGTGATCTACACTTCAATAAACACTGTTGTCAACCAAGATGACGCCACACATTACCCCGTAGAATTTCTCAATTCCCTCAGTGCAAGTGGACCACCAGCGCATACCATTAAGTTAAAGGTCGGTGTCCAAATTATGCTTCTTCGGAAACTCACTCCGCCGAAACTGGGCAATGGGACCCGGCTCAAAGTCGTCTCGCTGCAGAGAAATTTCATTGAGGAGAAAATTCTAACGGGTTGTGTTGTCGGCGAGACACCACAACCCGTCCTGTCCCCTGGCTCTTAGAATTCGAAGAATTCGACATCAGACGTTTCAGATCTTCGATTTTGACGACCCCGTTGTCGCTGGCATAAGCAACAGGATCCGCGTACGAAGTCGCGGTTCGCCTTTATAATACTAGTCAGAAGTCTGATAAGTGTGATTAGACATTCAAATCTAATTATACTAGAAGATTTAATTGCCCTAATTCCTAAAGCTGAATGCCTTAAATTCAGATTTACCCTAGCTACGTCTATCAGGCTTCAAATTAAACTGTTACCTTCACAGACGTTGCTAAACAAACTACGTTCAGACTCATTCAAGTTAACCGTTACATTACTAACTCTATACAAGCTGTAACAGAATAAATGCAAGTCCATGGGACCTAAAAAGGCCACTTTGGCAGAATCATAAAAGGATAACTCAGTGGACAGTTAACTGTTAAGTTAATCGTATCAAAGCCCATTGGTGAAGCATTTTTCTTTTTAGGGTTCCGTACCCAAAGGGTACAAAACGGAACCCTATTACTAAGACTTCGCTGTCTGTCCGTCTGTCCGTCTGTCTGTCACCAGGCTGTATCTCAAGAACCGCGATAGCTAGACATTTGAAATTTTCACAGATGATGTAAGTATTTCTGTTGCCGCTATAACAACAAATACTAAAAACAAAATAAAATAAATATTTAAGGGGGGCTCCCATACAACAAACGCGATTTTTTTGCCCTTTTTTGCTCGATATCAAAAATGGCAAAAGGTAGCACTTGAAATATTCACAAAATACTCAGTTGTATTTTAACTTTAATAATAAATAAAAAAATTAAAATAAAATAAATATTTAAGGGGGGCTCCCATACAACAAACATGTTTTTTTCGGCGTTTTTGCCTTGTGGTACGGAACCCTTCCTGTGCAAGTCCGACTCGCACTTGTTTTTTTTTTGTCTGTGCTAAAATACCAATCAATCCAATCCAATTCCAATCTCGCAGCGAAAAAAAAACACGGACTGTCTTCGCCATATTATAATTCTCTACTAGTACATATTTCAATACTCTAATTGGGGTGTATGAGGTCTTGCGTTAATTGTGTTACACATTGTATAGATACGATCAGAAGCAGGGACCTTGGAACGTTACTCAAAATAACGTTTCGCGTAGTTCCAGTACCGATAATTTGTACCTTTCCACCAGGATCGTAACAAAATTAATTCCATAGCTGTAACGATACTGACAAACGGAACGAAATCTTAAACTGTTCACTAACAATGTGATCAATATATCGTTATTAGTATAACGATATAATAACGTTGCCAGCTTCATGAAGATGAAGAGAATGATATGAAGAATAACGTTACAAATGAATCTGTAACGTTTCACCTGTAACGTTATTTACAAGCGGATAAGCATAATGTTACTGATACCTACAAAGTTACTTATAATATCGTTCTACGAAAATGTTATTCTATAACGTTTTTCTTTGTAACGTTATTGATATTTTTAGGTTTTAGTATGGTTACAAATTTTGGAACGTTATACGATAAAATTTGTGGCAACGGAACGAAATTCATTTCGTTTTCAAGTACTTACCTATTCAGAAGGACTATTTATCGTCGACCTCGAAGTTACTGGGTCACCCTAAGGTTAAAAGTCACGTAGCATAATCAGCCTAAACTGTTCCCACTACACAGGGTCTTGTTGGTAGACAGGGTCCAGGGTCACGCGGGCCCACTGCGGGTTGGTAGATGTCACACGTCTTCGAATTTTTCGTTCTAGGACATGCCGGTTTCCACGCGATATTTTCCTTCCCCGCTTTGTGAGTAGTGGTGATGAAATTATATATGATACGGCCAATAGCCGAAGTGCGGGTACATCTAGTTTTAGCCGGGTACAACTGCGGCTACACGTAGTTTTAGCCGGGTGCAACTAGCTGCAGTCGGCCACATGCGGTTCGTGTGTACTTCGGGGCACCCCGAGGTTAGGTTTGGTTAGGTTACATTAAAGCCGTTACACAGAAATAGGAGCTCCGCGAAGCGGGGCTCCGTCAACGTATCCTACGTTGACGGAGCCCCGCTTCGCGGAGCTCCTATTTCTGTGTAATCGGCGCAAGAGCGAGCGAAGGGCACCCCGAGGTTAGGTTTGGTAAAAACTAGGTGTAGCTGCACTTCGGCTATAAGCCGTAACAAATTACAGCACCTGCCTGGGTTTCGAGCCACTGCTCCATAAAAATACCAAAATAAAACGTCACAAATAAAAAGCCACTTGCACATCAAATAAAACGACAGTTTCAACCATAAAGCTGATTTCGACAATGAAACTGAAAATGATCAGCTGCACCTATAAACTACGATCAAGAGCTGTCAGTGCCAGCGTCTGGAATTCGCCCTTAATAAAGTCTCAATTTAATGGGAATTATTGTCATAACTGGTAAAGCTGGGTAGGCGGTACATAATATGTCAAAATGGTACATCTATATCTATATCTATACATATAATAAAACAGTAACGAAAGAAAAACTGTACATTGTGAATTTTCGAGAAAAAATAAGTGGCTTTTGTTAGAAAAACGTAACTGATGACAAAAAAAGACTTTTTAGAATTTTTGTCTGTTTGTCTGTTTGTCTGTGTGTATGGTACGGCTTCACGCCAAACCTACAGGATAGATTGAATTGAAATTCAGCAAAAATGTTCTTAGTAAACCAAGGAAGGCTTTAGGCTACATATTATCACGCCATATGTTATGGGAGGTAAGCAATATTGATTTTAAAATGTGTTTGTTCGTAATTGAATGCATAAAATAATTGAATGTACAAAATGACATGTTTATTTAATTATTTAGTTAAAAATAAAACTTTAACTCTGGGAACATAATAATCACGCTATTTTTATAAAGGAGCGGGGCAGTAATATTATAAATTGCAAGGGAACAGCTATTTCAACAATATGTCAACGGGGTATTTAGCGGTAAGGTCAGGCGACCGTTTACCGCACTAAATGGTGCGAGTTCAAATCCCATAATATTGTTTTAAAAAATCGTAAAATTCTTTTTTTTTTAGTTTTTGCATTTGTTATGTGCATTAGGAACGATACTGTTATGAAATCTGAGAACTTCACATGTCCTATCTAATTGTATGGAGAGTTTCACACCAATATTACTAAACAGATTGATTGGCGGTACAACAAAGCTACACTATCATGAATTCAAGTCAAACTTTTGGTACTAAGCTATATCTTACCAAGCACATTTGTTGTAGGTAATTCATTTAAGCATGTAATTCTTAGTTTTGATCCTTGCTGCTGTTACCATATTTTTTTAATGCTAAACTAATGTAGTTGTCTGTTAAATTAACGACAATTTAGTTTTTTTCATAATTTAATTAATTTGGGTAATTAATATGTAGTTTCCGTTTTCTAACTAGATGACGTTGTTCCCAAAATGTGATGTTATAGGTGCCGATGTGCCGCTCTCATCCTATAGAAAAGGGGGTTACCTTTGTTGTCTGTGTTGGTTGATGTGTTTAATTTTCCTGTTGGCCTTCACAGAGTACTTTTTGATAGACTGAAATTGGCCTTTTTCAGACTCTGTGAAGGGGACAACTTTGGTAGATCACTCACCTATGATGAGGTGCCGTCGTACTACACGTACGCCAAGCAAAGAGGTGTATTTAATCGACGTCGATGCGGACACGCCGCGGACGGGTTTCCGGGAATTTTTGAGGACACCGCATTGGGACGGGTTTACACTGTGCACCCAAATAATGGCGAGTGCTATTATTTGCGAATGTTACTGCACACAGTGCGGGGCCCAAAATCATTTGCGTTTCTAAGGACAGTCGATGACATTAAGTATCCCACATACCGCGCTGCTTGCGTAGCACGCCACCTTCTCGACGGTGATCAGCACTGGGACAACGCACTTGAGGAGGCCAGCATTAGTGACAATCTCAGTCGTTTGCGACATCTGTTTGTCGTCATGTTGGTGTTCTGCGGTATTGCAAATCCGCTTCTGTTGTGGGAGAAATATCGGCATCTTCTGTCGAAGACTTCCTAAGAGGTCTGAGACGCACTGCTGAAGATAATACTGAGGCAACTGATGAGCGCGTTCTAAACAGTTGCCTTAGTTCACTTCAAGATATGGTAATTTTGATCTGCGGCAGTTCTCTTGTGGATTATGGGCTACCGACTCCACAACATCTGGATGTACAAGAGCTTGGAAACAGAGAGTACAACTCTGAAATAAATTATGATCCAAGAGCTATGAGTACCGTCGTCAATGACCATGTCTCTAAGTTTACCTCAGAGCAAAAGCAAATTTTCGACACCATCCTTGACTCGGCTCGGCCAAGGTAAAATGTTTTTCTTTGATGCCCCTGGTGGAACAGGGAGAATATTTGTCACCGCTGGCATTCTCGCAGAGGTCAGGAGGCAAGACAAGATTGCCATTGCAGTAGCATCATCAGGAATCGCCGCAACACTGCTTCCTGGTGGCAAAACAGAGCACGCAATGTTTAAGATTCCCATAGATTTAGAGAGTAATGAAGCACCTGTTTGTGGAGTGTCACGCAATCGTGACAAAGGGCGCGTGCTTAAAGATTGCTGTTTATCGTGTGGGATGAATGCATTATGGCGAACAGAAAAGCAGTAGAGGCGGTAAATAGGAGTTTGCAGGACATCCGCAGGAACCAGCAAATGATGGGTGGCGTTACAGTTCTGTTTAGCGGCGATTTTCGACAAACGCTGCCTGTGGTGACGCGAGGAACTAGGGCTGATGAGGTGAATGCTTTGTTGAAATACTCTTTCTTACGGCCACATATTCATAGGTTGCGCTTAACGATGAATATGAGAGCTCATCTTGGCGGGAATGTACACGCCCAAGAATTTTCTGATGTTCTCTTAAAATTGGGTGAGGGAACGCTACCAGTAGACGGTGGCCAGGTGGTTCTACCTAAGATACTTGGAAGAGTGGTGTCCACCTTAGAAGATTTGATTCGCCTGGTGTACGGGGACATCAATAGGATACCGCATCAACATAATTCTTGGGTGTGTGAACGAGCCATTTTAACACCCAGAAACGACCAAGCTTCAGCGATCAATGAATGCATTCTCGCGGAAATTGAGGGAAATGAAGTGATCTACACTTCAATAAACACTGTTGTCAACCAAGATGACGCCACACATTACCCCGTAGAATTTCTCAATTCCCTCAGTGCAAGTGGACCACCAGCGCATACCATTAAGTTAAAGGTCGGTGTCCAAATTATGCTTCTTCGGAAACTCACTCCGCCGAAACTGGGCAATGGGACCCGGCTCAAAGTCGTCTCGCTGCAGAGAAATTTCATTGAGGAGAAAATTCTAACGGGTTGTGTTGTCGGCGAGACACCACAACCCGTCCTGTCCCCTGGCTCTTAGAATTCGAAGAATTCGACATCAGACGTTTCAGATCTTCGATTTTGACGACCCCGTTGTCGCTGGCATAAGCAACAGGATCCGCGTACGAAGTCGCGGGCAGAAGCTAGTCTTTATATATAAAAGAAAGTCGCGTTAGTTACACTATTTATAAGTCAAGAACGGCTGAACCGATTTGGCTGAAAATTGATGGGGAGGTAGTTTAGAACCAGGAGACGGACATGGGATACTTTTTTTTTAGGTAGGAGTAGTGTAGGAGTAGGTAAGGAGTAGGGTAGGAGTAGTGTAGGGGTAGGGTAGGAGTAGGGTAGGAGTAAGGTAGGAGTAGAGTAGGGTAGGAGTAAGGTAGGAGTAGAGTAGGGTAGGAGTAGTGGAGGAGTAGGGAGAAGTAGGGTAGGAGTAGTGTAGGATTAGGGTTGGAGTAGGTTAGGAGTAGGGTATGGAGCAGTGTAGGAGTAAGGTAGGAGTAGGGTAGAGGTAGGGTAGGGTAAGGGGTAGGACACCACGCGAACGAAGTAGCGCCGGGCAGCTAGAAATCATCATCACACTAATATTATAAAGGCGAAAGTTTGTGAGTGTGTGTGTGAGTGTGTGTGTGTGTGTGTGTGTGTGTTTATATGTTTGTTACTCCTTCACGCTCAAACGGCTGGACCGATTTTGATAAAATTTTGTATGGAGGTAGCGGACACCCTGGATTAACATATAGGCTACTTTTTATCCCGATATTCCCAAGGGATCGACACTTACGCGGGTGAAACCGCGGGGCGCAGCTAGTAATTTATATGGCAAAACAACGTTTGCCGGGTCAGCTAGTCGAGTATGAAAACAAGTTCAGCTTTGTCTATGGTATCACTCATGCCTGTGTGACAGACTCTTTTTAAATCTCGCTCGATGTGTCATAAGTAACTTACAAATACATCCGCCTACCCCCATGGGGAAAGGGCGTGGGTTGGTTGTACAGTCAGGGAAATCAATCGTTAAGCAAATTGACACCCTATATTATAGCCATTTCATACAACTATTTTGGTATAAATAATTATACGAGTAATTTAAGTTGGTGGTCAAGTTACTAAACAATTACTTTCCCTGTTTGTTATGTCGTGCATATTAAGTTTTGGAACTTCATCCCTTATTATTTTGTTATTAATCTTAGAAGTGTGTCACTTGGAGACAGTAGATTTTGGGCCTCAAGCAACTTACAAATTACATGCAAATACTAAACTGGTGGTAGATGAGGCATTTGTTGTTGGTGTCATTTGATATGCAAGACTCTCTGTAATTCAATAATTTGAAATTCTATGACAGTATTTTTAATTAGGTACAGTTGACCTCTAGTCTGTGGCTACAAAACCAGTATATACTGCTCTTGCCTCTTGGTCAGGTCTTGTATATACTGCTATTTAAGTTGGCCAAGTACGCTTGGCCAACTTAAATAGCAGTAGGTATATAAAGAATTAATATAAATTCGAAATTTTAGCACCCACGTGCAGTCGACTGTACATAAGTTCTTAGTAAATCTGAGCTACAACCAAAGAACGAAAGTTGGTTCTGAGAAGTTGTACAATATTATTGTTATTGAAGTAAGTAACTGCTAAACAAACGTGATAAGCTTCTGCATATATAGTTCTTACTACAAGCCACAATACAGTTTGACCCCTTTTTTATTCCCCTTCACATGGGTTTGTAAACAGAAAACATTCCTTTTTCAACAAAAGATGTCATAATTTGCAGCCTCCCCTACGTTCCTGTTTACATCTCAATAATATGAGCGCCCGCTAGTTTGTCAGAGAATACTATGTCTAAGCGACGTGTTTTTTCCTCAAGTCTCCTGGCTGTTGTCCAAAATGCGGTGGATGACCAATGTCCGACACGAGACCGACCATATCGATTATCTGGGAAAACATTTTACGTAAATATGTGACGTCACTTTGCATGTGTCAGCGCCATGTCTGCGGGAAACATTACGTCGGTTTACTTGTGATGAGTGGGCTGTACCACGAATATTTTGGTCTACATTACTTTTCAAAAATAAGTCTGAAACTGACAGACGGACTGGATGCGGGAGGCGGAGGACAGGGTGTTGTAGTGCAGTCTGGGAGAGGCCTATGTCCAGCAGTGGACTGCGATAGGCCTAGTTGATTGATTGATTGATCGTCAACCCGTCTTGAGCGAGCGTGGTGGTTATAGATATCCTTGGTGGCGATCAACACCTCCCTGGCCTCTTCCCCCTCTGTCGGCTTCTTCTTCTTCTTCTTGAAAGGCAAGAAGGATTTTCTGTTTGAGAACAGGTGCGATATTATGACCTTGTAATGCCATCATGATTCCAGTGCGAAAGAGAGACGGAGCTATACACGACCGCTAGCACCATCTCATTTTCAGACTGGAATCATGATGGGATTAATACTTCATAATACGGCCCCAAGCCTTTGCCCTGCAATGAGACAATAATAGGCCGGTATTATTTTTTTTTACTTTTGAAGCCAAGCAGCAAGCAATCTTTTCCATTTCTCGTGTCAACCCGAGTTATTTGAGCTGCTCATTCCATGTTAACTATTGTCACTCATGTAGGATTGTTGAATGCATCCTAATCTCCCACTCGCAAAACAAAACCTCCAAAGAACCCTACATAATCCTTAGAAACATCTTCGCGTTATCATTTCATGTAAGGGACTGGAGGGTTAACGATACAACTTATAGGTCGAAAGCTCGCACAAGTTGGTAAACTACGCTTAACTATCTTGTAATGTGGCCGAGGACACTTGAGTTATCTCGAGTTGCCGTCAGTTTTCAACGCCTTGCTAGGACGAATTGATTAGCGGATCGATTAATCCCTGTGGAGTGTTTGATTTTGGTTTACAGGCTTGTCTTGGGGTCAACTGATGAATATTTATTGGTTTTCGCTTTCCCTTTCTTGTATGAACTTTATTGAGGTGCCTTTATTAGCTTCGTCTTTACTAATAATATTTTAATCAGCATGATGTGTAAGTAGATAAACTGCTGTTGTAAAGTCCGTCTGTATGTCATCGGGCTGTAACTCATGGACCGCAATAGGAAGACAGTTGAAAGTTTTACAGAGTGTGTATTTCTTTTGCCGCCGTTAAAAATTAGATGGAGTCTCCATACAAGAAACGTAATCTTTTTGGCGTTCCGTACCACAAGGTTTTGCCTTGTGTGGTACGGAACGCCGAAAAAAACGTGAACCCTTCGTGTGCGAGTTCGACTCGCATTTCGCCACTTTTATTATGGACAGAGACGATGCCCCAAAAAAATTGTACTTCCACTCAAACTCAATACCTGTGCCATATTTACGGCGATCCACTATACAGTGTGTAATTTTAATTACCGTTATCCTCTTAAGAGGAAATGCGGTCGGAGAGACATTTGACAAATCCTAAGTAAAAAGTCGTATTTGAGGTTTGGCTCTCGCCTATTTCCTCCTCCATTTCATATACTGAATATGAAGGATATAAATAATCCTTCTTATTCGTATATGAATTGAATGATATTTCCCTACGAGTATGTTTTTCTTTTTCATTAATAGTTGTCTTTGTGCACTAGGCCTCCGTAGACAGCGCGGTTTAAATCGGCATTTTTGAGGGTTCTAGTGCTTATAAAAAAATTAAATTAAAAATTTAAAAAACCCCCGACACAAAAAAATAATAATCAAATTAAATGTAAATAATTGGAAAAGGATCAAATAATTTAAAAACCCCCAACTTAAAGAATCTAGTTAACGAGACTAAAACAGATAAATTCATATGGAAGTCGGGGGACCTCTTAGCATAGAAGGTGTTCCACAGAACGGTCCCCCGACTTCCATATGAATTTATCTGTTTTAGTCTCGTTAACTAGATTCTTTAAGTTGGGGGTTTTTAAATTATTTGATCCTTTTCCAATTATTTACATTTAATTTGATTATTATTTTTTTGTGTCGGGGGTTTTTTAAATTTTTAATTTAATTTTTTATTTCATGCTTTTTGGAGGAACTCCTTAATTTTTGTATTTCTTTTCTTTTTTTTCTAGCGTTTTAAGATTCAGATAATTTGGTGTTCAATCAGGTTTTTTTATAGTTGAAGAATCATTTTTAAGACTAAACAGATTTTTTGGTTTTATTATGTCCTTTTTCTAGTTCTTCCTTTAGTTATTCAACTTTCGTACCTACAAGTATTTCATAGTAAACTAAGTATTACATATCTTAGGTATTTCAGATCTAGTTTATAAAATGGGACTGCAACACTATCTGATGTAGAAATACCTACGCTCTTTAAGTAGGATAATTCCATTCGTAATAAAAATAGTCAAACTTAGTGGTCGTAGGTACGAGTCATCACTCCACTTTCCTCATCATTCTAGAGCATTGATCAGACAAAAAATTTTTTTCAAGTTTTTAGTTTTCATTTCGTTAGTTAATATTCCTCATTCCCTTTCAATATAGTGTACATTATTCTACTTGTCAAGCCCTTGCATTTGATACCGATATTGAAGGAGTTGTGAAAAAAATATATAATTCGCCATTTTGTGGTGGCAGTCATCTTGGATTTGAAATTTGTAATAGCGTATAGTATTCTACTAGTCAAGCCCTTTCATTTGATACCCATATTGAGGGAGTTGTTGAAAAAAAAATGTAATTCGCTACTTTGTGGTGGCGGCCATCTTGGATTTGAAATTTATCATAGTGTATAGTATTCTACTATTCAAGCCCTTTCATTTGATGCCCATATTAAGGGAGTTGTGAAAAAATATGTAATCCGCCATTTTGTGGCGCCGGCCATCTTGGACCGATTTTTATCAAACATAGCTAAGAACACTCCCGACTAATTCACCTTTCAAACAAAAAAAACAAAATCAAAATCGGTTCATCCGTTCGGGAGCTACGATGCCACAGACAGACACACACACACACACACACACACACACACACACAGACACGTCAAACTTATAACACCCCGTCGTTTTTGCGTCGGGGGTTAAAAAATAATGTATCATCAAAAAGGAAAACATAGGGCCATACAAGTAGGTAGTTCATCATCTGCCTAGCCTTTTCCCAACTATGTTGGGGTCGGCTTCCAGTCTAACCGGATGCAGCTGAATACCAGTATTTTACATGGAGCGACTGCCTATCTGACCTCCACAACCCAGTTACTGGGTAATACGAAACCCCTGGTAAGACTGATTGTCAGACTTTCGGGCTTCTGACTACCCGTAACGACAGTCAAAGATCCACGAATGACCGCCGGGACCAACGGCTTAACGTGCTTTCCGAGGCACGGAGGGGTCACGGTAATTAAAGATGGTCACCCATCCACAGACCAACAGCGGCAAGCGTAGCTTAACCTGATTGATCGACCTGAGCGGCTGTATATTATTTAGCCACGGGCCCCTTCACATACAAGTAGGTAGTTAATATTTATTATTTATTCAAATCATTGGTTTATGGTAATTAACCAGAAAGAAAACAGGCGAAAGCGTATCTATGGAGAAACGACTACTCGCGGCGCGTTTCCTCTTAAAGGGTCCCTGTACTATCATTATGAACAACTTTTACTATGGGACCAAACCTAAAATCGCGAAAAAAAAAATCAGCTCAAAAATCAGCCCTATATTTTGATGACATAAACCCTTTGTTTGATGTCCAGTCAAACCGCCTGTTTATACATTACCGAACACGGTACAAACCCAATGTTTCCTAACATATTTTCCAGACTTCATTTATGCTTCAAGACGAAAGGGTGCAAGTGCCTAGTTTAAAAAGAAAATTATTTTGATCCTTGTAGCCGCGCCACGGGCACGTTTCTCCTGAGTAAATGTTTGACGTCCATTACTGGTTAATCCTTGGTGACGCGTAATTTGATGGATTAGTGGACGCCATCTTTATTTTGCCTTCCGTGGGTAGTACGTAACAGTTTTGAAGTTAACCTATGTTTTGTAATTAGTTGAGGGTTTGTTTTGTTATTAATGTAAGTGGGCTTTTAGCAGTTAGGTACTTACTTTAGTTGATACCGCAAAGGTTCACGTCAATCAAGAGCCGACTTCCTCGTTGGTCTAGTGGTCGCAAGCGTTACTGATGAGCATGGGGTCCTGGGTTTGATTCCCAGGTCGGGTGGTGTTATTTGGTTTTTGCATTTGGATTTTCTCAGTAGCAGTCTGGAGTCTGGATTTGTAGCCGGTTGATAGTAATATCCGGCCCCCTATTACATGGGACTTAAACATAACTGGCTAAATGCGTATGTACTAAAGGTACAGACGCCAGCAATCCCGAAACTGTCAAATTTGAACCTTATGCTTTAGTGATAAAGTTAAAAATCTATTGACACATTACAGTAGCTTGATGTGCTGACGACTGTACAAATGAACAAGCGGTACGTTATACAGGCAAAAATATACATACATACAACCCGAATCTCTTCAAAGTAAGAGTGAACAGACTTCTGCTGGGTAAGCTCACTCCATTGTCGACTTTGTCTCTGTCACCTCTGATCTAGACTAGAGTCAAGAGCAAACCCATTCCAATTTTTTTTTTTAAATTACATCTTTACACTATAACACTGCTAGTATTGCCCACCCAGTACACTTACAACATTGTTTAAAAGTAGTTGCAAGTTAGCTGCCTGTACACCAAATTGTTAGTTCGAGTGTACACCTCTGGGGTTACAAGACATAATGTTACGTTAATGGCAAACGTCGAAAATCCTACATAATAAAATTATAATGCACGGTGACTCTCCTAATCAGGTAGATTAGACCTACTCACCCAAAATGTGAGTTTCTAAAATACTTCTCCGTATTAAAATCTCTCTTTTATATCCTTAGCGGTCAGCTGCCAACCCTTTATATTAGGCCTCCGCGCTGCAGGACCCCGGCAGCGCGGTGCGAGCGCGGTACTCATTGTTCCATTTCCGACCCCTCGGTTTAACGAGAAAATCAGGCAAACCGTTTCTAGCACCTCAATTTTCTTATGAATAGAAAAATTTCTACTTTATTTTCCGTCTTTAGTCAGCGCTTGACCGTATGTTCAGTTTTGTTAAAATTATTTTTATTTTGCGTAATATTTACTATAATATAGCTTCAAAAAACTACAGCCTCGCTTTAAAGCAGTTAGTTCTATTCTAATTTTTGTTAAAATGTCAATGTTTAATACTATACCTTTATTTATTTACGTTCTAAAACACTATTTATTTGATTTTTATTTTTTTATCAAACTAATATTATAAAGGCGAAAATTTGTGAGTGTGTGTGTGTGTGTGTGTGTGTGTTTACATTTTTGTTACTTCATCACGCTCAAACGACTGAACCATTTTTAATAAAAAAAAATGTAAAGGTAGCTGGCGCCCTGGATTAACATATAGGCTACTTTTTATCCCGATATTTTCCTACGGGATCGACAGTTACGCGGGTGAAACCGCGGGGCCAGCTAGTTTTATATACATCCGCTCCCATGTCGCGAAATCTCCTAAAGATCGGTAACAATAGAAAAAGTAATTGTGTCTCATTAGTGACAGTTTGCACAGGACGTTGAGCTCATATCATATTTTGTGCCTTTTAGTCTGTGCTTCTTTCTTTATTTTCGTCTGAAATAATTTCAACAAGATTTTCCTGATACACTAACGGTTTCTGGCTCGTAGGTGTCGGAGGGGACGGGGAGGCGATACCCCAAGAAGATACAACGGAGTGCCTTCTTTTCTGCTTAAACTGTCAGGCTTCAATAATTTTTTTTTATGTGATATCTTCTCTAGACGCGTTGGACATTTTTTGAGATGGGAAAAACCATTGAACTCGCGCCACTGATACCGTAAACGATACCGCGCGTGTTTTGTTTATAAGACGATTAAAAAAACATTTTTACAAAAAAAAACAACCGACTTCCAAAAAAACACTACAAATTGAAAAATAACTCAGGGGATCAGAACGGAATAACTCGTTTTTTTTTGTCAAGCTTTGTGATTATAGCAATTTGACCGTCCAAATGCAAACAAATATTGCTCAAAAACGAGGGGGAAAATAAACACTTCTATAGAAACTACATCCATGTTTTAAATAACTTGCAATGCTCGTGACTACCAAACATGCCAAATATCTTTGAAAACGAACTCGCGTGTTCCTCCGTCGTTTGTTTTGTCGATTTGCGTAAATTCATTACTTTATTAGAACTCGGGAAATGGTTTGATGTTCAGACAGATAGCATTAGAGTTATGAATAACGGGTACGAAAACGAAAATTACAAAACAGAATATTTCATCATGTTTTACGATAATCTTATTATGTCGTGTGTCGTGTTGAGCGTCCGTGATGTGAAACCAAGATTATCATTTAGAATTTTAGATATATTGCCGTATGATATTTTAGATACATTGCAGTATGATATTTTAGATATATTGCCGTATGATATTTTTAGAATAATCAGCTTATAATGTTTCCACTGCTGGGACCACAGGCCTCTTTACTTCGAGGGAAGTGGGCAGTAATCTACCACGCAGGTCCAGTGCAGATTGGTAGATGACATATGTCTTTGAATGTTTGGTCCTAGGTAATGCCGGTTTCCTCACGATGTTTTCCTTCACCGTTTTGAGAGCAGTGGTTATGAAATTATTTACTCAAAATAAAGCGCTTGCCTGGTTTTATTTGTTCATATTCATGGGTAGATCACCCTGTAAATATTTGGAACCGGTAAAAAAATCACCTGTGTATCTGTGACAAACAGTTAATTTCGCTTTATAAATGCAAAAGTAATTCTGTTTTCATCTCTCATACTCGGAAAGTAGTGTTTGTTTGATCCAAATAGCGGGTGGAAGACGCTGCTTCCCACCCTTGGGCGGGAAAGACTCATAGTTATTGCTTCCCTCCCTAGGGCGGGAATGAAATTTAAAACTAGAACTATATTTAGTTAGGTAGTCAGCTCAGTCAGACATACGACATCCTTAATTGATTATGTAAATATTTATTATGCTACCCACCAAATCTTATGAATGTGCCTTAGAGTTGGATAAAAAATTAATTTATGTTAACTCCATTAAATCTTTCATATTTAGCGCACAAGTTAATAATTTACCTTGAATAAATTCAACATACATAGGTACGATAATCGCCATTGTGATGACAGTTGTTGTCGAGACTAAAAAACATAAAAATTGGGGATTTCGAACATCCTAACTTTACCATAGGGGGCTGTGAATATACATCGTTTAATTATTGGACGAATTTATCCATAGTTTATGGTTAATAAGTAGTGGTAATGAAGTTTTTTTATATCTAATGTCGAAGTTTCGCGACAATCGTGTGTGTTTACACTTTTACTTTTCACAAATTTCACACACACAGATGTAGATAAAATTTTAAATGTGACAAATGTTATTGATAATATTATAAACAACACGAAAATGCCCAGGTTTTAACGTAATATTCAAACACAGGTTCAATAATACGTATTAATCATACCACTACTCAATTTGTGTTCAAAATCGCCGATCGCCGACAATTTGTTTTTTATTGCAATGATGTGTAAAAGCGATTATTCCAAACATTTTTTTTTATTTCGATTGACTCGAGTAATTAATATGACGAATGTAATCGATACTTGAAAATGAAATAAAATTATTTTAGGCAATAAGCATTGTTTATAATAATGATTTATGCTTTTAATATCATTTCAATCTCTTCTAATATCATGTCAATAACAGACAGGCCATAGGTAGGTACCTCATTTACTGAATTTCGCGCCGAAGTGTTTCTATAATTGAATTTATATTCGGAATGCGCTCGTTGTTTAAAATTATTTTAATTTATTGGACAATTATTTATTGTGGATTTTATTTTTGATAATTTCTACAGTTACTACAGATTATAGTTTACTACAGAGGGGCCCGTGGCTAAATAATAACAGCCGCACAGGTCGATCGATCAGGTTAAGCTACGCTTGCCGCGGTTGGTCTGTGGATGGGTGACCATCTTTACATACCGAGACCTCTCCCTGCCTCGGAAAGCACGTTAAGACGTTGGTCCCGGCTGTCATTCGTGGATCTTTGACAGTCGTTACGGGTAGTTACCCAATATCAACAACCAGTCACAACAAAGACAACCAGTCTTACCAAGGGGTATCGTATTACCCAGTAACTGGGTTGTGGAGATCAGATAGGCAGTCGCTCCATGTAAAATACTGGTATTCAGCTGCATCCGGTTAGACTGGAAGCCGACCCCAACATAGTTGGGAAAAGGCTAGGCAGATGATGATCTAATAGTTTACTACAGAATTCCCAGTAAACATTTTTAGGTAGGCTTAGCAAAAGTTTCTTTGAGAATGATGATAAATTAATTCTATAAATTGGATATTCTGCAAACACTTTACATTTCAATACATTTTGTTAGTTAAAAGAGTTTTTATTCAGTTTCTACAATTTTTTTAATTTTTTTATTGCGAGTATCGATTAGGCTGTATGCAAGTTTTGAATCGAAATAAGAAAGTTGGGTGGACGGTCAGCACTAAAAAGTGTTACGTCACAACACAATTTTTAGTAATTTTTATCAAGATTATCGTGTTTTCTAAGTAATTACGAAAAATGGTAAAAATAAGAATGCAGACAGAATGATAATAATACGGGCCCTAGTAAGCGGGACGGTCCGCGGCGGTGACCCAGAATCTACTCATGTGGCGGTGACGCGGTGTGTTCCATACTTCAAATTTAAAAAATACTAATAAATAGGTGCTATTAATATTATTATTATCAATAAATATTTTAGAAAAACTAGTATTTTTTACTTTCCTTAAATTCGAAATGAAAAGTAGAGTGTTTAACACGGGTGAAAGTCATCAATTCCCACTCGGACTATAGCCGCCCTCGCTGCGCTCGGGCGTCTAAATGCCTCGTATGGGAATTGATTCCTTTCGACCCTTGTATAACAATCTACTATTGTATGTCGGTCATTAACCTAGCCTTTTCCCAACAATGTTGGGGTCGGCTTCCAGTCTAAGCAGCAGGAGCAATCAGCGGAGCGGCAGTCACCGGAGCGGTCAGTATTCTACATGGAGTGACTGCCTTTTTGACGTCCACAACGCAGTTACTGGGTAATAACGATACCCCTTTGTAAGACTGGTTGTCAGACTTTCGGGCTTCTGTCGACCCGTAACGACTGTCAAAGATCCACGAATGACAGCCGGGACCACTGGCTTTACGTGGTTTCTGAGGCACGGAGGGGTCTTGTTGTTATGTACCCTTTGTTGCCCTAGTTACTACCAATCTACCTAAGTACCTACTACCGGTTGTAATACCGTTAATTTTGAATACCCTTCCTAGTACTCCAGTATTGAGCTCTTAGAAGGGAAAAAATAAATAGCCCGTGTACCAATGGTCACCCATCCACGGACCAACCGCAGCAAGCGAAGCTTAACCTGATCGATCGAGCCGTGTTATTACTTAGCCACAAGCTCCTCTGTCCCTCATGTCGTTCATGAAGTATGGATGACAGCACAACACAATAAGGGCCGCAGCACACTTGTAACACCCGACGCCATCCCACGCTTACTTATTGGCCAAATGACGAAAATAGCCCAACGAGATGAAAAATGTGGCCAATGAGTAAGCTTCATTGACGTCGCGTAACGTGGTGTGTTATAAGTCTGTTTCCGCCTTCACGTCTCATGGCGCAACTATTCGTTACGGAAGATTTCACGACGAACTGTAGCCCTACACTATATGTATAAGCGGAAAGCTAATTCAATTAGGTAACATACAATTTGCAAACATTTGACCCTTTTTTACCCCTCCACCCATAAACTATTAGAATTCCGCTGATATTACTTTCATAAATAGGGTTTTCACGGGCCACACTTAAGATATTTCAAGTGAAATATTACCTTGAAATTCCTTCAGTCTACCGCAAAGCCCTAATTTATTTGACAACCGCTGTCACAGTAGAGTTTTAATTGCAGAAATTAATTGACCAGTCGCAGCGTCAAACAATAGTATTGTTAACATGAGTAAATTGGCAATTAAGCAGCCTTTGTGACTTGTTTGTGTTTCCTAGCCCCACCCCGGTTCGTATTAATTTGTACCCTTAATGTGGAATTTCAGTTGGAATTATTTAGCGACTGCCTTCGAAACTGTTTAAGGTCTTGTGGGGGGTACTGTGCAGGTTGTCTGCAAAAGTCGACCTTATGCAGACAGCCATAGCCGCGCCCATAAATCAGAATAGAATAGAATACTCTTTATTATGTAGGTACACCATATTAATTACAGACATAAGGTATAGAAACTGTACAAAGGGTGACACAATGGGCGGTCTTATCGCTAAAAGCGATCTTTTAAAGACAACCGTTGGATGGATTAAAAAGGGGAAGGACAGACAAATACTGCAGGTAGTCTGTGTGTCAGCACATCATTCTAGACCTAGCTTAGAAATTTTTCGTCGGTTATCACAAAATAGTCTACTTACTGTTTTATAAAAAAGTGCAATAGTTACAGACTCTTTAATTGATTTTCAACTTTATCGCTAAAGCATAAGGTTCAAAGTTGATTAGGAAAATTTGTCATGTTCGGGTAGCTTGACATGCTGGCGTCTGTACCTACGCGTTCAAAAAGTATGGAACAGCAAATTAAAAAAAAAATACCGACGAAAAATTACATCGCAGGGATTCAGAATCCATGGTAACAGGTAGCGCATCCATGTCCCCCTGTCATCCTGTATAACAATGAATTAATTATAAGAAATGTTGGCCAAGTACGTGCTCGTTCACCCCTTCATTCCCTCTTAGTGTTTGGCCTAACTGGGGCGCGGGCGCGGGGCGGGCGCGGGTGCGGGAACGCGCGCGTGCTGCCTGTCCGCAATGGAGCGCGGCTGCGTCCTGCGTGTTGTCGTGTCCATTGTTTGTCAAAAATTATAATATGGATGAAGAAGACTTATTTTTACTAGAAAAAAGTTCGAACTATTTTGAGAACCCCGGTCCACGCGCCGACCAGCCCGCGCCGCTCACCGTGCCCGCGTGCCACTATGGACACTCAAAGGAAGTTCATATGTTTGAGTTCGCCTCGCCGCGCCAGCCCCGCGCTTGGCTGCCAGTCTGGCCAAACACTTAATCACCCCTTAATATTCTCATCACCATGGCAACCCTTTCATAAAGATCGGTTGACCAACCAACACCAACCAACTTTTAACATTAAATTACAAACAAGTATTTCCGTGCAACATAATTATCACAATGTTTTGTTCGTGTAATAGGGTGTTTAGAATTTTTAGTGAGGTAATAAATATTGTGTGGTAATTGCACAGTTTTGTTACACTAATTATTATGTAAAGTGCTGCGGCTTTTAAATGGCAATGTTGAAACATACTATTCTAGGCCAGTCTTTTCCATAAGACTGATTTCACCAAATTTAGATATCTTTTATCCGTGGAAAAAACTTACGTCTGACAGTTCTAGTATGGAAAAAACATGTATTTATTATTTATTTATTTATTACATACATACGCATACAACAAAAAAACATAAATAATAAACATAAATTATTCTAAGTATAAGTCTTAGATATTCTAGGTAAAAAAGTTTGGTGATATAAATACGCTCTTAGTCATATCGATGATTCCATTCGTTTGTTTTAAATAAGGTTCGACAAGAATTCAGCCACTTCGACAGCGTTATCGTTGCCCTCGCAAAGGTCTTCCATAGTGCAAGTGTTACTGCACAGAAAGCACGACAAGAGATGAGGCATAGTTTGCGATGTGGCTCCACAGTCGCAATTCGGCTCATCGAAATCCCCCCACCTGACATCCCACGGCTTCTTAAGCCAGCCATACACACTACGGTCCACCGGAGAGGTCTTCCTGTGTCGCCTGCACAGGTCTAATCTCACACACGCTCCGGTTCACCTGCGCTGGCCAGGTATGCCATGGGTTGCGCAGGCGACCGGCGCAAAATCGAAAACCAATTCTTTCGAGTGACACCGTACGGTGTACCTGTAAAAGAACTGAAGACCGCTTCGGTACACCGGAACGTCCCCATACACGCTACCGACGTGTGGTTGACCTGCGCAGGAAAACCTGCACAGGTAACCTCTCCGGTAGACCGTACCGGAGAGATTACCTGTGTTACCGGCGTGTATGGCTTATTTATTTATTTTTATTTAACACTTCAAGCACATAAATGTACAGAGTCGGACTTAATGCCATAGGCATTTTCTACCAGTCAACCTTTTCTACCAGTCAATCTTTACATTAGCTTACATTAGTCGATTGACCATTGATTTAGTTTTATTACGATGTTTTCATTTACTGTAAATCAGTCAACTTGTTTACCTTAGATTTACTAACCAAGTGGTATCACTTTTGGTATCTAGTAGGAAGGTAGATACTACACTGTCCTTGCACATCAAGCTACGCGAAACTGTCAAATTTTCCCAATCAACTTTGAACCTTATGCTTTGGCGGTAAAGTTGAAAATATATTAAAGACTAGCTTCCGCCCGCGACTCCGTCCGCGCGGATGTCGGTCTTCGCGTGGATGGTTTATTTCTCCATTTTGAGTAACTCTGACAATGACATCTTATAAATATCTATTGGACCCAAATACGGCTAAGCCTATAATAATTAAGGAGATCCCTCTATTGAGCTACTGCTGTTTAGCTCGCGTTCTGTAGTAAGTATTTTTTTCATAGTAATTCCGACCTTGATAAGTAGCACGTAGCAGTAAATTACTGACAATGACGAAAAGTTTGCAATAATAAAAAAGTGATCGTGACAATGCGACAGAAAGTTAATTGAGAGCTTCAGCATACACAACATTGTTAGTGAGCTCGTCCGGAATATGAACATGAAGATTTCTTGGACTGCTCACATGGGAAAGAGCTACGTAAAGTTGCCCGTGTGAAAAACAACTCGCGGTAAGATCTACTCCAGCAACTCCTAGGGTCTGACCTTGGGCCTTATTTATTGTCATGGCGTAACACAAAGCTACAGGAAACTGTATTCTCTTAAATTGAAATGGAAAATTATCCACTACGGGTAATGCAACGTGTGTTCGCGGTTCTACAGAACAACGTCTATGAATAAAACCGAAAAATAAGATTTTTTTTTTCTACGTATTTTTCCAGGATAAAAAGTATCCTATTTTATGCCCAGGATAATAAGGTATAATTATACCAAGTTTCATCGAAATCGAACCGTTAGTTTTCACGTGATGCCTGCATATACAGACAGACAGACAGACAAAAAATTTTTTAATCACATATTTGGGTTTAGTATCGATCCAGCAACACCCCCCGCTATTTATTTTTTCAATATTTTCAATGTACAGAATTGACCCTTCTACAGATTTATTATATGTATAGATATTTGACAGATTGTAGTAGCTTGATGTGCTGGCGTCTGTACATAATCCTTGTTTTGTCACATCATGTTAGACAAGGGTGGTCACCTCGTCGCGTTTACAAGATGACACTTTGACTGCAACATGGCAGGCTAACATGTACTGTACGACAAAATCCTGTCGCCGCCGTATCATCTCGCGCCGAAACGAGACATGAATATGTTCAGGTACATATATACATACATACCTATATGACATACATACACGTACATGTAAATCATTTTGAAAAATCTGTTTGTAATGTCAAAATAACAGCTTTTTAATAAATGCATATTACGGTACTTATAAAAAAAGTTCAGTCTGTCTGTTTGTTCTGGCTAATCTCCGAAACGGCTGGACCAATTTTTACGGGACTTTCATTGGCACATAGCTAGCTACTCTTATTTTAGAAAAAGAAAGATAATCTAAAGGTATTAATACCACGCGAACGAAGTCACGAGCATCAGCTACTTCATAATAACATTTATCGATCAGGGACTGGGGGCCTAAAAAGGCCACTTTGGTAGAATCTTAAAAGGATAACATTATAAATCATAATATGGCGAAGACAGTCTGAGTTTTTCTTTTTTTCCCTGCACTACGTATGTATAATCAAAGAGATTGGGATTGGATTTGGATTGGATTGATTGGTATTTTAGCACAGACAAAAAAAATAACTGAAAAACCTTGACCAATGGGATTTGATACGATAAACTTAACAGTTAAGTAACTGTCCATTATGTTATCCTTTTATGATTCTGCCAAAGTGGCCTTTTGAGGCCCCCAGAATGGAATCGCACATCATCGACAAAGCGAATTCATTCACGACGAAATACTTTTTTACAATTATTTACACTTACCTCGCACCTTGCCTTCACCGCTCCACCAACTAAGTATTTCTTTTTCATTGTACTCAAAACAAACTCTTACAAGATTTTCCTAGTGGCCTCATCAAGTTTCCCATCCTTGCTTTTCTTCAAGCAGTTAAATATACAGTCAGCCATCTCTTTACCGGGACAAATCTTTACTTGTCTTTCAAGAACAGTGTACATCATCGTTGTATGATTCTGTCAAAGTGATCTTTTTAGGCCTCCAAATTCAAATTCAAATTCAAATAATTTATTTTCTCTTCACAAACAATGGTATCATAAAAATTTTAGACAAGCTTAGAAAGTAGTTTGTGAGAGACTGGTGTCTGCACTAGGAATACCTGTATAGCAGATCACCAGGGTCCCACCACACGGTATCAGAACATAAATTACTTATTTAGTAAATGTGAAGGGATACAGGGCATAACATAAATTCAGTGCAAAGACTACAATATAATGCGGTATTCAATGAGAAAACACAGATTAAAAACAATAAAACAAAAAGAGAAGTATGTCGAAAAAAGGTGATCTAATATGTGTAGGGAAAGTACGGCATTGGACTATTTTGGATGAGTTAGTAAATCCTCAGTTGCTTTATAATCCAAATTGAGGAGCCATTCAACCAGAGCAATCTTACACGCCTTTGTTGTTAGATGATAAATCGTTTTGAATCGATTTATTTTATTATATAAGTGGGAACCTAAGAAAGTATAAAACCTTTGAGAGAAACTTGTTCTTAGACCTTTAGTCGTATTGCAGACAGAGTATTTCCGGCGTTTTCCTGAGGTAGAGGAGGGATCAAATGTTAAGGTGGAATGCTTCTTGAGAACAGTACACAAAACGAAAAGTTGCCTCACGGACAAGACTTTGAAGTGTTTGTAAAGCTCTACAGTAGGATACAAGTATGGCAGAAAACAGGCTACTTTCAGTACCATCCTTTGGGCTCTTTCCAATTTTAAAATGTTAGATTTTGGAGCACCACCCCATGATGTTATGCAGTACGTCAGAAGAGACTGACACATTGCATAGTATACCCACCTAATGACCTCCACATCAGCTACGTGACGGAGATTTTTGAAAAGAAAGATTAACTTGCGAATTCTCGTCGTGAGGCTGTCTATTTGTGGTTGGAAGCTTAAATTATTATCTATTATAATTCCAAGATACTTAATTGAGGTAGTCTTTTGGAGAATGGGACAGGAGCAGGAGTCAGAATTTGTGTCAGTGCAAGAGTTTTTTTAACCAAGCCAGGACCGTATCAAAACCTTTTTGTGCGTAATGGTAGACACCAGCCCATGAGTCTGCTGTGAAAAGTAGTGCCGTATCATCCGCAAAAGAAATGATTTTACCATGGGGTAGCTGAAGGTTACAGAGATCATTAATATAGGCAAGGAAGAGGGAGGGCCCGATCACACTTCCCTGAGGTACACCAAAAGTGACAGGTAGATCATCACTAACATAGTTACCTATTCTAACCCTCTGGAACCGATCAGATAAGTAGTCCCGGAAAAGTTTTAATGGTAGACCCCTGATCCCCATATTTTCAAGCTTGTACAATAGGTTGGGTACAGAGACTGTGTCAAACGCTTTGGCCAGATCAAGGAATATGACAAGTGCCTTCTTTTTACTATCAAGACCATTAACAAGATGATCTGTAAGCTCATGAACAGCGTCGGCACAAGATTTTCCAGCCCTGAAACCAAATTGACCCTGTGATATGAGGTTATAGCGTTCAAAGTAATCGGTCAGTCTGCTGTTCATAAGGCGTTCTAGTAATTTAGAAAGAGTGGGTAGAATGGAGATCGGCCGGTAATTGTTGACACAGCCTCTGTCCCCAGCCTTATAGATAGGATGTACGAGTGATTTTTTTAAAGGTAACGGAAATGTGCCTGTGGAAATAGATAGATTAAATAACTGGGTAAGCGGGGGAACCAGGTAGTTCTTGTAATGTTTAAGGAACCGAGCAGAAATGGGGTCAACACTTTCAGAGCAGGTATTTTTAAGGTTACAGATGAGGGAGTCTATCTCCTTTTCATCTGCAGGAAGAAAAGCCAACGAATGTGGATGAGTGACTGAAGCACTGGTAGGGGTAGGGACGTGATGATTTAATATTTTCTCAGCGAGGGATTTACCAATACTAGAAAAGAAGTAGTTTACCTCATTGATAGACTTTTGGGGGTTTTCCACTTGAATGAGTTCCTGAGCGGGCGGCTTAGGTTTGTCTGTGTCTGTAATTTTCCTAATGACCTTCCAAAGCTTTTTGCTATTGTGCTTTGAGCTACGAATCTCCTCTTTCTCGTATTCCTGTCGAATTTTCTTCAATAAATCGTTACAAAAATTGCGGTATCTTTTGTACGTGATTCGTAATGACTCATCATTTGGATACTTTTTCAACTTTTTATGAAGATTGTCTCTATTTATTGAGCACCTCAAAAGTCCTGGAGTGATCCAAGGCTTAATAATACGGTGACGGTTACTGACAGGGACAACCTTAGTATGAAGAGAAATTATATTAGTTAAATTATCTATAAGATAAGTAGCTGCTAAATTGGCGTCGGTCATGGTATACAATGGGGAAAAATCCAATGCCTTCATAGCATCATCTAAACCACTATAGTCAGTTACCTTCGTGAATTTTTTTGGGTGCATAGGTGGAGTTGACAAATTCAGAAAAAGGGAGGTACTGTCATGGTCAGTCACTGAGGAATGCATTACGAAACAATGCGCGTTCCTTTTGGTTTTTAGAATTACATGGTCAAGGCAGGTACGTCCATGTGTAGGAAAATTGTGGGCTGGTAGTAAGCCGTGAGATGCCATTAAATTAAGATAACTATGAGATCGAGAGTCAGCATTATTTTCTGTAATATCAATATTGATGTCACCAACCAACATAATGTTTTTAATAGAGGAGTATTTTAGGAGGAGCTCGTTCAAAGAGTTTAAAAAACCAGTTATATTTTTCTGTGCAGGAGGACGGTAAATAGCTACTATAACAGTGTCTAAATTTATTTTTACTAAAAGACAGTTTGCATCAAGCAGTAAAGGTTCTTCTACAGATAAATTCATGCTGTATTTATGATAAATTACCACACCTTCGTTTTGGGTATTGTTGGTAGAGGTAGAGTGTGACGTATAATTCTTAAGAGAAGGAATGACCTGGGTGCATGGCAGCCAACATTCTGTCAAGATAATAAGATCCCCGTTTATATTACTCCTACTGAGTAATGTTTGGAATGCGGGGAGGTTGCGTCTAATGCTTCTGATGTTTTGGTGGATAAAGGAGAGATACTGTTTTGGTTTAGGTATGTGGGTAGAAATGTCTTCCACATCACATAAACGGGATTTTGCAACCGAAACCGCATCCAAAATGAAGTTAATTTCGTCTACATTATCGAATAGAAATTTAGGTTTACTAGTAGATTGCTCTGAAGATAAGAGAGGGGAAGAGAGAAACGACAAGACATTCTTTTAATTTCAAAGTGTCTGCGATGGGATAACACAACGTTATTGGAGGGAACAAAGTTAGGGGACAGGTATATGTGAATACATTTAAAAATGTGTGTTCTAGTAATTATGCAAGCCAACAACTTAGAGGTTAAAATATCTAAAAAAAAGCATTATGTGTAAATAGATGAAATATTTGTTTACAACAATTAATAACTTGAATTTAAGAGGTAAGTTTGTACAGATAACAAATGCCAGGTAACAATAAAACTGTTTTACAGAAGCAAGACATCATCAAGACACTTAATATGCTTTGTCGCCATTTTTTCTTCCTTCCTGACTAGGATGCGGCCATCACGAATCCAAACAAATTTGTATGCCTTTTCTTTGGCAACCTTCCGAACAGCAGCATGAATTTCCTTATTTGATGAAGATAGGTGCTCTGATACAAATACTGGACATTTTTCACCCCCATAACCAAGATGATGAGTGCTCAGTTTGTTATCGCTGTGAGCTTTATTGAAATTCGTAACTGAGGTCAGGAGTCCGTCACGTATACCTGTATTCTTTAGCCGAACAATAATTGATCTAGGTCGATTATTTTTCGTATCCATTTTCCTAACTCTGTTTGCAGAGAGCACATCCTGTTCTTGTAAGGTATTAGAGACGGCGTTTGATAGTTGCATGACTGTTGTTATTAGATTTTCATTATTATTTTCGGGAACACCGTGAATCTCAACATTCTCCTGACGGGTAAATTGCTCCAAAGCATTTAATCTAGCCGATAATTCCTGAACAGATTTCCGCAGGGTTCCGTTTTCCTTTTCCAAAACCTTAACTTTATCTTTGTTGACAGTAAACTCAGCGCTAATACGGTCGAATTCGTCACTCATAAATTGAACTGATTTAGCCAGCTCGGGCAGCGCAGATAGATGCTCATTAATTTTGGAAAGTTCGGTAGTAACACAGTTTTTGATGGTGGTGGCTATCTCGTCAGATAAGGCTTTGCGTATCTCGACACGGATGGTATCAATAATTTCCGCAGTAAAGGAGGTCTCGGAGCGGACAACATGCTCATTTGTTTGTTGTTCCTGGGGTGAGTCAGTTGGGCGCGGACGTTTGACCCTTGAAGAAATAATTTTCTCCGAACCATGGTCACGGGACAGCGGGCTTTCAACCATATTATCTGTTTCCGATTCGATAACAGTAACATTTGGAGTAGTTAGTTTCGGTGGAGTGCGTGGGACTTTAGGCATACTTAATTGACTAAATATAAAAACCGCAAAATAAAAATTATAAAAACCAAAAATTAAAAATGCAAAAAGTGTTTGTCGTGACTTGGGTTCGAACCGCCTCTGCCAACGTGCTACTCTTTTAGTAGAGCACTTAGACCGCAGGACCAAATACACATTAACTAATGATGTTAAAAAGCTTATTGTGTTATAGAGCACTGTGCGCCTGCCGGTGGGTGTAATTAAGTAATGAGTCCAAAGTCACTTATTTTCGTATTCACCAACACAATTGCAAAAATCAAACACAATTTGTAGTTTAGAAAACTGATATAGGGAGTTATAAAGTTATTGTTTTTTTGTTATAGTTTTAACACAGATTGTTCACTGAGTTATGAAGATTCATTTGCACAGAAAAAAGAGCGTTCGCAATCACTTTTTACTAGTTTTTTGATTAAAGTTGCAGAGGACAACAAAAGTACGTAGGTTCGTTCAACTACCGTCGGCGGAACGACGGCCTCCAGTTTCATTTACTTTAAAAGTAGGTAGGTTAGTAGCTAGAGGCTCAATATTAACTATTAAACATAGATATTCCCATAAAACTTCAATATTTTAGTAAAAGATAGGAACAAACACGGAAACACCTGGTTAATTATTCGGCTTCCAATAAATAATGTACCTACAAAGTATCGCAACGTATTCGATTACGTTGGCTACCTATACAGGAAGGTTGCAGGCAATATCCTGTCTTCATTAATTTTTCCTTAGGCCGGAAATTGAGCCAAATGCCTCCCTGCGCTGCAGACAAAAAAGGATACTGTGCATTTAAGGTGAATGCATCGTGTTATGTGATAGACCTGGGAATAACAATGGGAGAGTTTGGACTTTGGTAATAGTGCCTCTGAATATTCTATATCTATCTACCTATACCTACATTTAAGAGGGCGCCGACCAAACGCCGACCGCGCAGTGGCGCCCTCATCGTTTGTTTAGTTATTTCTTTTATTTTAGAATGAAAATGCAGAAAATAAGCACGTTAAGTTGTGCTCCACAAGATTTGTTTCTTGTAGGAACTACGGAACCCTAAAAAAGAACAATAAGTTTATTTGTTACAAAAACGAGCGCATAAGAAGAGATAAGTTAGTTCATATCATCTGTCTAGCCTTTTCCCAACTATGTTGGGATCGCCTTCCAGTCCAACCGGATGCAGCTGAATTCCAGTATTTTACATGGAACGACTACCTATCTAACCTCCACAACCCAGTTACTGGGTAATACGATACCCCTTGGTAAGACTGGTTGTCAGACTTTCAGGCTTCTGACTACCCGTAACGACTGTCGCTTACCGTTGAGCTCCTCAATTTCTGAGTTGAGCTGCACGTTTTTTGACAAATGCGTGCACTGATTGGACAGGTCCGCTCAATCTGTGTGGTTCTTTCCTCAAAATACCATTTCAGACACCAATCTACATCGTCTTCACACGATCTGACCAAGATTTTGTCTGGACTTTAAAAGAGGCTGTGACCTCTGAGTATGTTTCGGCCTTTCTTCTCAGAATAGTCAGATAGGAAACGCCGACCTCATCTAGTTTAAAAAATATGATTGACGTGTAAAAGTGTTTGTACAAACCTACTTACAGAAAATAAATCATTTATCATTTACCTAGATTAGATCAAGGACAAAAATGTTATCAGCAATAGCGTGTCTTCCCAATTTTCTTTACATTTACTTCCAAAAAGTATTTTCCTGCAAAAAATACATCCGAAAAACAACTCATGAACAACAAAGTGCCCAGAAACCCTTCATACTCCATATACCTACAGGCTACATTCCCTACATTGTAATTCCCGTATAACTTGCTAAAGTTTACGGCTTCCAACACATAACTGAACGCTACCCCACTCTGCAGCTGAGTTAATGTTCGCAATATGTTTTTATACCCTCCGAATGGACTTGTTTTGGTGCTCCCACCCCACTCGACAATTGTCAGCGAGCTCATGGATGCCATAATCCTGTGTTCGACAAAGTTTTTCTTTGGCATGTCTGTGACTTTTGCAAGTTGGGGGTTGATAAGAATATAACAGACATGTAGGTATACAATACTGGCGCTGCCGATGTATTTTTGTGCGAAACTTTTGGTTTGTTTGAAGGGGAGAAATCGGGGGTCAAAATGTGAGTTAGTTCAACCCTTTATACCCCAGTCTAAACCTAATCTGAATAATTTTGAAGGTTAATGCTAATCCATTGCTTCATAATTATGTTCGAAGAAATTGTCTGCGTTGATCGTCACGTTGACTGCCAGACAACAGACACAATAGAAAATCTATTGTTCGCGGTCACCGGTGACCGCGGTGGCAGTCAAAGCCTTAACAACGTAAATAACGGAATGAATGTAAACTGTCATGAAAGCCGTGAAGCATGGAGCTGTAATAAATGATAAATGAATGAAATGATAAATGTTTTATTTTCTGTAAGTAGGTTTGAACAAACACTTTTACAAGTCAATATTTTTTTTTAAACTAGATGACGTCGGCATTTCCTAGCTGACTATTCTGAGAAGAAAGGCCGAAACAAACTCAGAGGTCAGTCTCCTTTAAAGTCCAGACAAAATCTTGGTCAGATCATATGAAGACCATGTAGATTGGTGTCTGAAATGGTCTTTTGAGGAATGAACCACACAGATTGAGTGGACCTGTCCAGTCAGTGCACGCATTTGTCAAAAATTGTGCAGCTCAACTCAGAATTTGAAGAGCTCAACGATTACTACTGTTAGTGTGTTACGCAATTACCCTGAGTGTCTTACTAACGAAACTGTGTAAGAAGGAAAACGAAATAATAGATTACCTCATTACACGATAAAAAATAGATTAGGTAGATTATTTTAGGTGTTATTTTCAGGGTTCCGTACCAAAATGGTAAAAAGGAACCCTTATGGTGCGACTCTGTCTGTCTGTGTGTCCGTCTGTCACAGCTGGATATCTCAAGAACTACTAATGCTATCAACTTGGTTTTAGATGACGTTTGCCCAACTATTTTGCAATTAAGAAAGAAATAAAAATATATATGTAGGAGACATCATTAGTACGAGAGCTGACTTGACAACGAGGCGGCAGTGCTGTAACCATTCGAAACGCCAGCGCGATCTGGTGGCGCTTGACAGAGTCTAGCCTGAGTTCGTGGGGGGTCGACGCTCTACGACAGCGCGACAAGAACGATGTGGAGCTCTCTTGGACATTGGACATCGTGCGGACGGCATGTGCTCGGAGGCTGTCCCGCGTTCCGTATCTGGTTGTATCGTGCAACTACAGTGAGTGATTTGCTAGGGTGATTAAATTGTTCGTGAGATTATAGTCTGATTTGAACTGCAAACTGTTTTTCTATTGCGCATTATTCAACACTTACCCACAGTAGCCCACTCTAATTAAAATATGGCTGATAATAAAAAGACACACTGTACCTTCCCCGTCATATATATATATTTTGCAACAGGGACTGAAAAAGGGTCTTAAAAATTCGAAGTGGGGCTACTAGGGCAGGTGGTATCATATTATGAAAGAGCGTTGTTTGCACATTCTTAAACATTTTTCTTTTTGTTTAAGCCGCACAGTTTTCGACTTTTGATGAAAAATGTAAAAAAAATACCGTTCCCCCTCCCCCCTTATCTCCGAAATTTGTATAGAGAAAAATCTGAAATTATTCTATGTGATAGAAGTCTATGTAAAGATTACAGAAAACATAAAACGATGTCACTAAATAGCACACTTTTTCAGAAATCTACAAAAAATATATTAGTTCCACTATCGGTCAAGAGATGGCGTTGACCTAAAACGAAAATACTCTACACCGCAGTATTAAAATTCTCTGACTATTATAGGCCTCGCCGATGAAAATTTAAAACATTTCACGTTTCACAATACGGAACCGTGCGCGAGTCTGACTCGCTCTTGACCGGCTTTTTTTAGTGCTTCTTCCCTTTTTTAGCACTTACATTTCTGATAAGCGTTGTAATGTAATTCGCTTATAACTTTCCATTAGGTTCATCTATCTAAATACCAAAGTTCCTAGAAACTCCAGCAACATAAAGTAATTCTATACCTCATTGAACGTTATAACTATCGAAGAGCAAACCCGAACTGAATTCAATTCCGCACTATCTGCTATCGGACGATAGACTAAGTCAAATAAATCCGGTCTAACTATCAAGTTCAGTTCCCTATTTCAAGATAAGTTTAAAATATTCACTGGGAATTGAATCGTTTAGACGTATCACTTTACCGTGTCCTTAGTATAATTCTGTTCCTGAAAGCAATGTTCTGCTTTCAACTATTCAGTTTATTAAACCGTTTTCAATCTTTTGCTTTGCCAAGATAGAATATCTTCTATAAGCGCGATAACAAGCAAAATTTTCAACAACAAATAAGGTTCAAAACAGAAATGCGTTTAATGTCAGTTGACTTGATTGACCGCCAAAATAAAACTAATTTTGCAGTTTAATTAAATTAAAAAATGAATGCACGGCTCAGTGGAATAATTTTAGGTATTTCTTTAGTTGATTGAATTTCCCACACACTTATAAGTCTGTGGAATTTCCTTTAGGGCCCGTGGCTAAATAGTAACAGACGCACAGGTCAATCGATCAGGGTAAGCTACTCTTGCCGCGGTTGCCGTCTGTGGAGGGGTGGACCATCTTTACATACCGTGACCCCTCCGTGCCTCGGAAAGCACGTTAAGTCGTTGGTCCCGGCTGTCATTCGTAGATCTTAGACAGTCGTCACTCTGAAAGTCTGACAAGCAGTCTTACCAAGGGGTATCGTATTATCCAGTAACTGGGTTGTGGAGGTCAGATAGGCAGTCGCTCCATGTAAATTACTGGGTATTGAGCTGCATCCGGTTAGACATGATTACATGAAGCTTTGTTTCACAATTGTTTTTAAATCGTGAAACTTTTATTTTTATGAAATACTAGCAGTGACCCGCTTTATTTCATTTTGAATATCGGGATAAAAGTATACCATGTGTTATTCTTTTATATCAGAATAACACATAGTATACTTTTTAAGATCATCAGAGTTCATCAGTGTTTTGATGAACTATAAAGTTTAATCAATGCGTGAAAGAGTCACAAACATGCATCCATCTCACATTAAAAATCTAGGCACGCACACAATCGCACACGTTTATGGGTCTAGGTACTTCGTCCGTTTTGGTTTTTGTTGACTGTACAGCTGAAGTTTGACTGTAATTTACGTAGCTTTAACTATTTAAAAAGAAAAACCTGTATTAAAAAGTAAACGATTCTGAAAAAACTAATTTCATAACGTGCATTAATTCAGTTACACATTGTAATTTGGTGTAAAGAATATTGAACTTACAAAATGTATAAGAACAAAAACTGGCCAAGTGCGAGTCGTACTCGCACAGGAAGGGTTCCGTACCACAAGGCATAAACGCCGAAAAATACAAGTTTGTTATTATGGGAGCCCCCTTAAATATTTATTTTATTTTGTTTTTAGTATTTATTGTTATAGCGGTAACAGAAATACATCATCTGTGAAAACAACTGTCTAGCTATCACGGTTCATGAGATACAGCCTGGTGACAGACGGACAGTGGAGCCTTAGTAATAGGGTCCCGTTTTTACCCTTTGGTTACGGAACCCTAAAAAAGAAGTACGCTAGAGTGACACAATCAGATACTCTTTACTCCTATAAAGGTTAACAGCACTCATTCAGCGTACACTGTGCCATTTGAATTCATATTTTTACGACACACTCCACGCTGTTATAGAAATAATAAGATACCTATCCGAAGTTTCCCTTGCAACTCATAAAATAGATCCAAGAAACTAGGTTAAGTGTAGTAGGTATGCGCTGGCAACATCTAAAAACGGGATATTACAACGTAAGTATATTTTTTTATTTTTGGCAAACCCGGGGCCTTTTGGGGGAGGCTTATGTCCAGCAGTAGACGTCTTTCGGCTGATGATGAAGTAAATTTTTGTGGCTGGTAACACTTTGATCTTGTAGGTACGTTTTGATCAGTAAAAAGAAAAATCATCGGGTCACTATGAGTAACAAAAAAAAAAAAAAATAGTAGCACTCCGGGAGTGCCCACAGAAGTGAAAACTTGAACAATTACGTGTATATTTTTTTAATCGTCTTATAAACAAAACACGCACGGTGTTGGTTACGGCAACAGTGACGCGTATGCAATGGTCTTTTCCCATCTCAAAAATGCACAACGCGGCTGAAGAAGTTTTTACTTCAAAAACCAAATTGAAAAATCTATACATATAATAAAATTGTAGAAAAGCGGTGTCTGTACAATGGAAATATATAAAAAAAAAGTAGCAGGGGTTGTTATTATATCGATGCCGAACCCGAAATTGTAATTAATTTTTTTTTTGTTGTTTGTCTGTTTGTCTGTGTGTTTGTGCACGCTAATATCAGAAACGGCTTATTCGATTTAGATGCGGTTTTCACTAATATATTGTAGTAAGCTTTACTTAACATTTAGTGTTTATTTCATGTCAATCGGTTCATAAATAAAAAAGTTATGTCAATTTAAAGAATCACGGCGAATATTTGTTAAGGTATTCTATCAGAGTACGTACACGCCTCGCGCCTGCGCGTCCGTGGCTGCCTGAGTTTGTTTCGGCCTTTCTTCTCAGAGTAGTCAGATAGGAAAAGCCGATCTCATCAAGCTTAAATAATAATAATAATTGATCCAGCCTGACCCATCTTGCTGCCCTCTCCCAGCGACGCCTTAGCGTGTAGTCGCTTAGTATAGTAGATAATTGGCCCTGGCTGGAGTCTTTTTTTTTTCGGGTGGGGAAATCATCAAACGACTCCTTCCGCTCTGGGTGGAGCGGAAGGGAGTGTCAGGTGTGTGTGTTCCTTCCTTAGCCCTTTTTGTACCGGGGTAGCGGTAACCCTTTCGGACAATCCCGCTGCCCCGGCAGGCTTCGGCCCTGTCGGGCCCTTCTCTGTTGCTGACATCTCTTTGAGGCGCGCGTGGAACACGTACGCACCGTCCGGCACGGGCCTGGTCCTGATCGGACGGTGAGCTACCCATTACTCTCCGCCCGCAGGCCCGCGCCTACGGTGGCCGGGAGTCGTCACGCGGCTCCCGACGCCCGGAGCGTCTCCCGCGGCGGCTGGGACGGGAGGCTCTCTCCCTAAGCCGTCCCGCCACCTCCTTTGCTAGCATGACTGCTTCGCAGAAGGAGGTGACTGCCTCCCACTCCCTCTCGCCTCGGACCATGGCTTGCACCAAGGCCGGACGCGAGAGGTCGCCGCCGCTGCCGATCGCCTCTACGAGGACACGGCGGTGCTCTACCCAAGCGGGGCAGAACTCCACCGTGTCCTCTGGGCGATCCTGGCAATGGTGACACCCGGGCGTTTCCTCCCGCCTGATGATGTGCAGGAACCTCCCAAAACTTCCGTGTCCGGTGAGGACCTGCGTCAGATGCCATAGTCAAAAAAAAAAAAAAACTCGCTGCTGCCATAAGGATTCAGTTATTCGTAGCGAACGCACGTATCCTGGAGAGTATAGGCGAATAGTTGCTTTCGATTATTGCGATTCAATTGAATACTGACTGTTTGCATATTTCATTTATTTATATTTTAGGGTTTGTAGGTTAGGTTCTTTTTCTTAATTTTCTTTAAAATTTTGTAAATAAATATTGTAAGTATTTGGTACAGGTTAGGCGGTTCTTTACTTGATTTTTGGGTATTTACTTATCTTAATTTTTATGTAGGGTTTGTAAATAAATATTGTAAGCATTTATTATAGGTTAGGCATTTCTTTCCCTGATTTTCGGTATACTTATCTTAATTTGTATTTAGGGTTTGTATATAAATATTATAAGTATTTGGTATAGGTTAGGCATTTCTTTTCTTGATTTTCTTTATTAAGTATAAGTTCATTAGCTCAGGTTAGTAATTAATTTTTCTAGCATTTCTTTTGTTTTATAAAGTTAGTACGTTTGGCTTACACGTCTTAACACTTATTACTTAAACTGTGATAATTTTAGACTGTATCTATATGTATTTTTAACTTTATCTGTAAATATTTATAATTTAATTGTTTACGATAGTACGTGTTCACTAAATAACTGTGTGTTAAGTAGTAAGTAAGTACTTTTTTATTGTAAGAATGCCTCGAAGAAGATCCAACCTCTCCCAATGTAGCAGAAATGCTAAAAGGATGAGATTAGTTCGATCACAGGAATCTGAGGGAGGCAAGGCAAGGCTCTCTGCAACTCGGGAACATCATGCTAGGTTTCGTGCTGCAGAAACTTCGACTCAGCGAGAATCTCGACTGAGTTCAAATCGTACTCGAATGATGACAACTCGAAATAGGGAAAACGGGGAACAACGAAAGGCACGTTTATCTGTCGATCGCGAAGCTCACGCGCTATCGCGTGAGTCTAAGACTTTTGCTGACAGAGAAACCCGCCTGAGCTCCCAGAAAGTACGGACAACAAATGCTCGATCCCAGGAGACACAGGACGAACGGGAAACGCGTCTCACTGCTGATAGTGAAGCTCATGCACTATCGCGTGAGTCTGAGACTTTCACTGATAGGGGAATTCGTCTGAGTTCTCAGAGGGTTCGGACAGCAAATGCCCGGTCTGTAGTAGGTATATGTAATTCAAAATATGCTGCCCGAAAAGTCACTATTCCACGCGGACGAAGTCGCGGGCACAGCTAGTAATAGATAAACCCCTCCCCCTTTGTATACCCCGAAGGGTTATACAGAGTTGCACCTATACTACACCCAAATTTCACCAGTTATGTTTAAGTCCAATGAAATAGTTCCTGATAATTCTGGATTGAAAAACCCAATAACTCTTTGCCCGACCCAGGAATCGGACCCCGGCCCTCATGCTCAGCAATAGTGCTTGCTATTAGACCAACGAGGCAGTTTTTAGGGTTCCGTAGTCAACTAGGAACCCTTATAGTTTCGCCATGTCTGTCTGTCCGTCCGTCTGTCTGTCTGTCCGTCCTCGCTTAATCTCTGTGACCGTTAGCACTAGAAAGCTGAAATTTTGTAGGAGTACGTATATCAGTTACGCCAACAAAGTGGTAAAATAAAATTTTGGAAAATATTTTTTTTTAGGGTAGCTCCCCTACATGTGAAGTGGGGATGAATATTTTTTTCATCATCTACCCCATCGTGGAATAGGTCTTCTAAAATGGCTTAGGGGTTGCTAAAATTATTTTTCGATTTAATGCTCCATTTACGAAATATTAAAGTTTAAAGTGCAAATTTTTGGTCCAGTAGGGCGTCCCCCCCCCCCCCTCTAAAAGCTAAACTACTAGCTTGAAAAATCTGGAAAAATTCTCGATGAAAGTGCATTTCATGAACTTTAAAGGAAAAGTATAGCGGTTAAGATAACTTTATTAGTTTAGCAGTAATAGTCGTTGAACTTGGGTGTTGGATAATTTTGTACCTAATACAAAATCCTTAGCATTAATCCTTTAAAGTGACTAAGATGAAGTAGTTGCTTGTTTATAATGGGTAAAGACTTGCATTGAAAACCAAAAATATGTTTGTTTTTTTACCTATTAAGAATAAAGAACAACAGAATCGTACTACATTGTGATAACGGGCTACTACGGAACCCTACACTGTGCGTGGCCCGACACGCACTTGGCCGGTTTTTTATATTTGAAATCAACAATTATTGTCTTTTCTGACATTTGCAACTTGCAAGGTCAAACGTCTTCTCTAGAAAATATTAAACGATAATGTCCCCAAGACGTGCGCCAATACGATTCAAAACTTATAAAGAATATCATCCTCGTTCATATTGCAACCAAAACAATATCTAGTTCTGCACAAAAAGCTAAAGGCAAACAATGAGCCTTCCATAGCATCTTCAAACTTTTTTAATATCGAAAGAGTTGAAAGTCCGACCTCCTTGCCTCCTTGTTTATTCGAATTTTGAACGAAGGCTTTGTTGCTTAGACAAAGAAAAGTATAGACGGCGGGTAGCTCCATTTCATTTCGACAAGAAAGGGATAAAGTATTGAGTTATTATAAGTAACAGAAAAGGATAAAGCTATACTATTTCCGTCTCTCAGTGCGTGCCAGTTTTTTCAAGGCAGCTACATATGTAGCTCATGTTAGTTATGTTAGATTTTGTCTCATTTGTGGCCACGCTACCCGATGTTCTATAGCTTTCTTACTCTAAGCTTCGTTGTAAGGACTAGGGAACTAGGAATGGGCAAGATGTTTCTATAAGCATGAACATTGAAGTTTCTAAAGGAAATTGAAGCCCTCTTGTTCTTGTTTTGTGGTTAAGATTCCGAATTGATAGCGTAGCTTAGGAAAGAAGTTTAGTGTTTATCGAAATCTGGGCTGTTACAAAACCAACTTTTGGTACCTATTAAGGGGCTTTAAAAAATCGTTTGGAGCTTTTAGGACGTACGGGATTTCATGCAAAATTTCAAGCCCTTGTTTTTCGAAATGAATGAACCGATTTTAATGAAACTTCATACGCATGAGCAGGATACAAAGGTCTAAAAATTTACTTAAGAACATTTTCGAAAAATAGTGTTACAAGCAAATTAGACCGATTTTAAATTTTCCATAGAAACAGAAATTTCCAGTTATCTTTTTTTAAATAAGATAATGTAAGATAATAAATAAATAAGATCAAAAGTATATTTTATTTAAATACAATGTTACCTAATTTATTTAACACTAAAATACTAAATTAAATGACTAACTAACTTACTATACAAATAAATACAAAAACAAAGGACACTTAGGCGTCGAAGTACTCGTCCGCATCGCTGTCATCCGGAAACGTGCCCAGAAGACTGGCAGCATTGCCACGTTGAATGGCAATGCTAATTCTTTGGCCAAAGAACGACCCAGCCCTCTGGTCACGTGAAGTGTCGACCAGCCGGCGAGAAATTTCCTTAAAAAGGAGACGCGCACTCGGGCCCCATGACCCGAGCGTTTCGACCCCAAACGGCTCAAAGCTGTAATTGCCAATAAGGTTACAATATTTGCGCCGCTTGAGGGTCTCAGCAGCCGCAGCAGCGGCGCCAGCACAGCCCGCCGTGCTTGGAACGTGAGATGGCGCAAGGGTATCGACACATGTTGCGTCCCACACCAGAGGCCTACCCACCTTCCAAGGCAACAACGTCATGCCGTCTGGTCTCTTCCCATCGTCACGTACCAAGCCGTTTGGTTCTAACACCGCTGGTACGCCGGCGGTGACAAGGGCTCGACGAATAATATCGTTGATGCTGGCGTGCCGTGCTATGCGACCTGCGCTCCTGCAGCAGGACAGGCCATGGTGTCCGAGACTGTCGACAGCTTCACCGCAGTGACATCGATGCGGAGCAACACAAGGTGCGCCCAAGCGGAGACACGTAGCGAGCCGAAACGATGAGTCATCCATCATTGTGCCTATAGTGGATGACGGGAGCGCCTGAAGCCACAAGCCTGACTCCCATTCTCCCACAGCGGGCAGACGGGCACGCTCAACAGTATTACGTGACGTGTTTACAAGGGTATTCCGTATAATACTGCAGAGCGGCACGTCCCACCGTCTCTGGGAAGACGGGTTATCGGGCAAAACCGTATTGGGACAAGCCATTTTCCAAGCGTTCAACGCATCGGTCAAACACGGTACTTCAAAATCGACCAGTGAGGAAGATAAAATGTTCCTGGTTAATTTATCAGTACTGTGGACCGAGGAGAGGAAGGCCGGTAAACTTATACTTGAAATTTTGCGGACGCCGAGACCGCCCAAGCGAATGGGTAGTGTGGCTTGCTGCCATGCACGGTCGTCCAGGGCCACATTTAGGATGGAAGTTAATGTGTTTCTAATAATTTGGTCTACTTTTTCTAAAAGTTGTGGATGCTTCCATAGATGAGAGGAGCGAAGGCTATAAGTAAATTTTGGTCCAAAACAACAGTATCGAATGAGTGTAAAGGCTGAATGAATATTAATTTTGAAAAGTCTTTCCGAGACATCATTAAAATTTTGTATCTTCTCCTCAATGAATGTTGGAAAGGATTCGTCAAAAATTGGGGACCCTAGTAGGTGAAGAGAGTTTCTTTCTGTAATTTTGATATTTGGAGCTATTGTATTAAATTTTGCTATGGTAGTCTGTCTGTCAGTCGTTTGGGGAAGATAAATTTCACATTTTGAAAGGTTAAGGTCTAGGCCAATGGAATTGAAACTTTCTTTTAAAAACGTTAAATCTTTTAAGACCGTGTCTACATCACCTCCTAGGGTTCCGTCATCCAAATACCATACGTTGAATTTAGAATTTAGCTGTCGAATAATTGGATTTATTGCCAAACTAAAAATGACTGGCCCAAGAGGGTCACCTTGTTGACAACCAACGGCTGATTTCAAAAGGTTGTCTTTATAAAGTAATTTAGAGGGTTGCCTGTAACATTGATAGAGAAAACTATAAATTTTGGGTATTTCTTTTTGAACTTCTGTCAACAAGGTGTCCCTGTTTACGGAATTGAAAGCATTCTTAATGTCAACCTTAAGGATGACCTCACCTTTATTGCTATTGAGGTAAGTGGATAATGCATGTACCGCAGCCTCACAGCCCCCTTTGGACCCAAAACCTAGCTGAAGGGGCTGAAATTTGCTGGCTAATGTTTCGTTGTAAAAAGCACAGCAAATTTTGGCTGCGATACGACGGTAAGTGGACCCTACGGCAATGGGACGAATGCCACCATCCTTTTTGCGCAGGGCACATAAATTTGCCCCATACAAAATATCAATGACGGCTTCGTTCACATTGCCGGAGAGCATGAGATTGATGAGGGCCGTCAGCTCCTTCAAAAGGGACTCACCAGCCTCCCCGGCGCTTGAACACATTAAGTCCTTCAGATGTTGAGGTGTCAGGCCGTCGAGGCCGCCGGCGGAGCCACTTCGAAAGGAGCAAACGGCCGCACATACTTGTTGAGCTGTAATTTCAAGTGTGTTGAATTCCGGATCGGGTGTGTCAGGGAAGGAGAAGTCATCTGCCGGGGCGGGGTGTTTGCTCTCCAGAGCTGTAAGTGTCTCTGGAGAGTACGGCGCAACCACATCGCTGCTAAAGATGATCCTAGCTGCACCTCTGATATCACCCTCGCCTAGTTTAGACTCCACATGGTGCAATAAACCTCTTTGTGGGAGGTGCGCTGTTAATTTAGGGTCGAAACTTCGGGTCGAAATGTTACAATTATCCTTGATTTGTGCTGTTAAAGATTTTTTATTTGCCAAATTTTTTTGCACATGTAGAATTCTAAACGGGAAAGTGAGTAATTGCTCCCAAGCACTTAGAGAGTTCTCTCGGGCGGCGAGGCGGATGCAATGCGCTAAACTCGAAGCCACGGACGGTCTCGCGCCACGAGGAACTCTCTTTAAAACTGGAGTTGATGTTTTTAATTTCGCTAGGGTTTTCCAAAAAGGTTGAGCGGGTGAAACAGGTGTTAGGGATTCAGTGGGCATTGTCGGGCATGATGAAGGTACATTGTGGGGTTTGTGTTTCTTCCCCAAATGTACCTTCAAGCCTCGTTCACCCTTAAAAAAACGTGCTTGGGGGCAATGAGGGCATCTTACTAGAACATCCAGCGATGTGGCAGGTTGACTGGCACTTCGAACGGCATCACTACTGTCGTCATTGTTAAACATTAAAAAAAACTAATACTTGCTACTTACACGATTTTTCCACACAATATAATATAAATTAGAATAAAAAATGTATTAAAATTAACAAAAATGACACTAAAACTTGACTGCTTGCCACGATGACAGCGGCGCAGTCGCGCTGGCAGCCTGGGGCGCCGCGCCGCAGCATTTTTCTTCGTCGCAGATGTAAAGTTCGGCTTTTTGATTCGTGAGGCGACAAAAATATTTGTAGGTTTTTTTTTTGCACGGTATTGGTAGCTTTGAGCTAGCGATATATATCTATAGGTTACACATGGGTAGCTCTAGCTCGTGAGCGAGTGATAGAAAAGAGCTAGCTCTTTTCGATTGACGTCGCTAATCTAAATAAATAAGATAAGATTTCTAAATTGATATTAAGTAACTTTTTAGACCTTTGTATCCCGCTTATGCGTATGAAGTTTCATTAAAATCGGTTCATTCATTTCGGAAAAAAAGGGCTTGAAAATTTGCATGAAATGCCGTACATTGTAAATGCTCTTAAAAATTGATGTGTTTTTATATTTATATATTTTAAGTAATGTAATTTAGGGTCGATTTTTCAATCGTCAGAATAGTTGTTTTTGGGGAATAAAATTGACAGTTACGGCTCTTGTGTATTTATCTTACGATTGAAAAAAAAACTTGGGAAAATGTAAAGAAAAGAGCCTTACTTAAGTTCAAGTTCAACAAAAACCTGTCTAAACCAACACAAAAAAGGAGATTTTCTTGTGTTGGTCTAGACAGGTTTTTGTCATGATAATTACCAAAATTTTCTTGATTTAACCACTTAACGTCAGATCACAGACGATATTGAGTTGATTCCCAAACTATTCGTGATCGCCTAATTTATAATTATGAAACTAAGCCTCACGTAATTATCTTTTACTAAAGATTGCACGATGTCTTACAGCAAACTAACCAAGTAGGTAATTCTACTACGACCATATCGATATCGCTTCTGTGTTCATCGGAATTAAGCGAACTCGATTTACTCTTACAAGCGATGAATCGAGTTAATCTGCCCTGCCCGATCATGCCATCCACCCAGCAATAAAAACTTTTTAAACTTTATCTTGCACTTGATGTAAAAGATAGTGGAGTTCTTAGGAGTCATTTGAGAATGTTATTCTATAAATATTATAGAATATGTAATATCGTTTATATCACACTAATATTATAAAGGCGAAAGTTTGTGTGTGTGTTTATATGTTTGTTACTTCTTGACGCTCAAACGGCTGGACTAATTTTGATAAAATTTTGTATGGAGGTAGCTGACACCCTGCATTAACATACAGGAAAAGTTTTTAACCAGTGCGCAAATTTTGACATAATAAACTTGAATATATTTTAATAAACACGTATTTTTTATTTTGATATGTTTCAATAGTAAAAAATTAAGTTAACGCTTACGAGACTTGTTTACTCAGAACGTCGCTTGCCAGTCCGTCGACCGGTCGCCCGATTCACGCCGCGCGTCGACCGGTCGCCTGACGCGCCAGCTGCTATCAGAAGTACTCACGCGCGCTCGCTCTATGCGACGGCGACGGAGTAGGTACGATTATTGACCCCAGTTTAGCGCTACAATTTTTTTAAGTTTAGACTGTGTAAAGTTATTTGTACTTAAACGTAATTTTTCGTAAATTCCAATTTATCCTTCATACTTTCATGGGCTAAGAACCATCAAAATGCAGAAAATAAATCATAATAAGTAAGAAAGTAATACGTTTTAGTCCATTCAAAATAAAACATTTAGGTATGATAGGTGCTTAGACATGATACAATTTAGATTGAAACAATTGCATTTTGGAGTATTTAAAAAATTGGAATCAACTATCTTACAACAATGTCTAATCAAAGAGAACCTAACACACTAAGATTGTTTATAATTTCTTCTTACCTCTACATTTTCACAATATTTTAGGTATTGTTCGAAGTGACCTCCTCCTTTTTCAAGGCATAAACGTGCACGTTTAAATAAGTAAGCATTTAGTTTGTTTAGGACACTAACACCACTTTTTACTTCATTGAAAGCGTTAATTATTTTTTCTTTCAAGTCATCTAGCTCTAAGCCTCTTCTACATACACCCGGCGTTTCACTTGTTTCATACACCTTGGTTTGCTGCTAAAATTGTCCTCTCATTAGGGACCGTGGGATTGAGGATCCCTTGGGCTCGGATACGAGGTTCGCTCTCCCTTTCGTATCTTCTTCGTGCTGCTCGTAAATTTTCATTGCTTAACAAATACACTCACACCATTTCATAATACTCGCGGTGGTAAAATGAGACATTGTCACTACGCTAGTCTGCGGCACACGCGCAGGGACGCGGACGGCGAAGTGCGCGAAGATCCGACCTCCGCTTCCGCAAGTGACGTACTGCATGTGCATGCGTTTTCTTTATCAAACGCCGGCGCCGCATGCCCCCGCACCCCCGTCCCGCGCCCCCGTGGTCCTGCGGCCCCGGCCTTCGCGTTTTCATTCATGCTCATTCATAGTATTACTATTAAATTATATCCATGTCTTGCTTATTTCAAATTGGGACAAAGTGGAAAAATGAAAAAAAAAAAGTCATAAACTAAAAATGGAAATGTGTCTATTGCTTACACTGAGACACCAAAAAAAATTTACGCAGTGGTTAAAAACTTTTCCTGTATAGGCTACTTTTTATCCCGATGTTCCCACGGGATCGAAAGTTATTCGGGTGGAGCCGCAGGACGCAGCTAGTCTAATATAATTTCAAGAATAACTCTTGAAATTAGAATTAAAAAGGTAAATTTGGATCTCTTTATCCAAACCAAAAATATTGAAAAAAAAAAAACATTTTCATTTGAATGGTCGGAATTATTTATTTTTTTCGTAAGAATATACCTAGTATTTTATTTTGCAAATATGGGTACACTACATGGCGATAAAGGGAAATAGGTTCAGCTATATTTTACCAGTAGACATGCAAAAGTTACAAATTAAAATAAAAACTAATCCAGAGTTTTTTTTGATAGCCCAATTCTTGAGGAAGGCTATGGGCTATTTAACATCACGCTATAACCCTTAGGAGCCGAGCAAAAAGAAAAAAAAGTCAGAAAGAACTCTAAGCAAAAACGAAGTAATAGCGCGGGCAGGCTATGAGATGCGACGGGGTGGGTCGCGCTCGTCACTCGACCTGTCGCGCGAGCGCTCTCAGCGAGACAAGGCAAGAGCACTCGCGGAAGAGTCTCTCGTCGAGGCACCGCGAGGCATGACGAATGCGTGTACAGGATCGCACTCGTCACTCGACCTCTCGCGCGAGCGCTCTCAGCGAGACATGGCGAGAGCACTCGCGGAAGAGTCTCTCGTCGAGGCACCGCGAGGCATGACGAGTGCGGGAGTGTACAGGGTCGCACTCGTCACTCGACCTGTCGCGCGAGCGCTCTCAGCGAGACAAGGCAAGAGCACTCGCGGAAGAGTCTCTCGTCGAGGCACCGCGAGGCATGACGAATGCGTGTACAGGATCGCACTCGTCACTCGACCTCTCGCGCGAGCGCTCTCAGCGAGACATGGCGAGAGCACTCGCGGAAGAGTCTCTCGTCGAGGCACCGCGAGGCATGACGAGTGCGGGAGTGTACAGGGTCGCACTCGTCACTCGACCTGTCGCGCGAGCGCTCTCAGCGAGACAAGGCAAGAGCACTCGCGGAAGAGTCTCTCGTCGAGGCACCGCGAGGCATGACGAATGCGTGTACAGGATCGCACTCGTCACTCGACCTCTCGCGCGAGTGCTCTCAGCGAGACATGGCGAGAGCACTCGCGGAAGAGTCTCTCGTCGAGGCACCGCGAGGCATGACGAGTGCGGGAGTGTACAGGGTCGCACTCGTCACTCGACCTGTCGCGCGAGCGCTCTCGGCCAGACATGGCGAGAGCACTCGCGGAAGAGTCTCTCGTCGAGGCACAGCGAGGCATGACGATTGCGAGAGTGTACAGGATCGCACTCGTCACTCGACCTCTCGCGCGAGCGCTCTCGGCGAGACTTGGTGAGAGCACGCGCGGGAGAGTGTCTAGTCGAGGCACCGCGAGGCATGACGAGTGCGAGAGTGTACTGGATCGCACTCGTCACTCGACCTCTCGCGCGAGCGCTCTCGGCGAGACATGGCGAGAGCACTCGTGGAAGAGTCTCTCGTCGAGGCACCGCGAAGCTTGACAAGTGCGGGAGTGTACAGGGTCGCACTCGTCACTCGACCTCTCGCGCGAGCGCTCTCAGCGAGACAAGGCGAGAGCACTTGCGGAAGAGTCTCTCGTCGAGGCACCACGATGCATGACGAGTGCGAGAGGATACAGGGTCACACTCGTCATTCGACCTCTCGCGTGGGCGCTCTCGGCGAGACATGGCGAGAGCACTCGCGGAAAAAGTCTCTCGTCGAGGCACCGCGAGGCATGACGAGTGCCAGAGTGTACAGGGTCGCACTCGTCACTCGACCTCACGCGCGAGTGCTCTTGGCCAGACAAGGCGAGAGCACTCGCGGAAGAGTGTACAGGCGAAATAATATGTATAAACAGGGCAATGTTTCATTTGTATTCAGAATCTCTATATTTCATTTCAATTACTTTGGAACTTGTTTTCATATACTTAGATAAAAATTTATTGTATTAGCATTACAGAACAACCTTTCAAATAGGCACAATATCGTTCTAACATTTGAGCAACAATATTTGTCAAAGTAAACTCGACTATATCTGCGTGATTTAAGAGTGCTTATCCATCGTGTCATACAAGTTTTTGGCAGTAAATAGGGTTGTCAAACAAAGTATATTGTTACAAGTAAAATAGGATCCCGATTGAGACGGGTCTTCATACCGGTTAAACCCTAGAATATCTGGAAGGGAACTCTCTCAATAGAGAAACTTTGAAGCGCATAATTTTCAAGTTTTTATTATTCCGCTGGAACTAGGACGTACTCACTTTGTCTGGATAAAGTTGGATTTAGTAGAATGCTGTAGTTTTATTGTCCCTTCTATTGTTTTACTTTGTATAATATAGGTAGATTGGAGATACTGGCAAATACTCCATTATTGGCGACAAAATAAAGGATATGGGCGCACTTGAATTATTTTCTTTTATGTCTATACTCCATTTGAAATAAGATTAGAAATTTAAATACACCTTTCTTACAGTCCATTTAACCGATTTTGACTTCTATACCGTAGGCATAAGGATAGTATTAAAAGCAAAAAGTAACTACAATACCAACTGCTTACTGCAGCTGCCGTATGTCATGCCACTAACGCAATAGAATTCAAAATCGGTTGAACGGACTGTGAAAAAGGTTTATTTAAATGTCTTATCTTATTTCAAATTGAGTATCTATAGGTAGCATAATCAGCCTAAAACGTTCGTGGAAACCTTGGCTTAGTAGCGGTGCTGAGACACAGGCCTCCTCTCTGTAGAGGGAATGTGCCGTAATCCACCACGCGAGCCCAGCGCGGGTTGGTAGATGTCACATGTTTTATAATTGTTAGTAACATGCCGGTTTCCTAACCTCGTTGTTTACCTTCACCGTTTTTGAGAACAATGGTGATAAAATAAATTAAACAAAGTATATCTCCTGCCTGGGCGCTGTTACCACTGGGTTACCCTTTTCTTTTTTTTTTTTGGATGGGAAATCATCAAATGACTCCTCCCGCTCTGGGTGGAGCGGAAGGGACTGTCAGACTTTTACTGACTAAAACCCACCCATGTTCCTTCCTTAGCCCTTTTTCTTCCGGGGCAGCGGTAACCCTTTCGGACAATCCCGCTGCCCCGGCAGGCTTCGGCCCTATCGGGCCGCCTCATCTCTGTGGCTGACATCTCTTTGAGGCGCGCGTGGAACACGTACGCGCCGTCCGGCACGGGCCTGGTCCTGATCGGACGGTGAGCTACTCTGGGCTACCCTGCCACTGCTTTTATGTTTATAATAATAATAATCATTTTATTTCAGCATTATAAATCTATAATTTGTTAGTAAAACATAAAAAAACACTGTTAGTAGGTACAGTTGCAGGTTGGACAAATAATGGACGAGCAGGCAATCAAATTTTCCTGCAATGACATTCAGCACCTTAATTGCGTAACACACTATTGCCCCCAATTTGAATAATTTTGAAGCATATTTCTAATCCTTTGCTCCATATGTTTGAAAAATGTGTCTGCTCAACAACGCAAATAACGCAATGAATGTTGTCCGTGGCTAAATAATAACAGCCGCACAGGTCGATCGTTCAAGTTAAGCTACGCTTGCCACGGTAGGTCAGTGGATGGGTGACCATCTTTACATACCGTGCCCCTCCGTGCTTCGGACAGCACGTTAACGTTGGTCCCGGCTGTCAATCGTGGATCTTTGACAGTCGTTACGGGTAGTCAGAAGCCCGAAAGTCTGCCAACCAGTCTTACCAAGGGGTATAGTATTACCCAGTAACTGGGTTGTGGAGGTCAGCTAGGCAGTCGCTCCATGTAAAATACTGGTATTCAGCTGCATCCGGTTAGACTGGAAGCCGACCCCAACGTAGTTGGGAAAAGGCTAGGCAGATGAGTGTGTTACGCAACTGTTAGACTGCCTCGGACCCTCTGCAGCAGCGACGCGGCACGCTTACCTACGTCTGATCACTGCGAAGCCATCAGTGTGCGCATCAGCAAACATTCCCGACGCACTGCAGAAGCGTGGAAGCCCCAACAGCATCCTGAATGCATTAGGTACAGACGCCAGCACATCAAGCTAATACAACCTGGCAAATTTCTTTAATAGATTTTCAACTTTATCCCTTTTTTTTTTTACTTTTTTTTTTTATTTGATTAACAGTTTCGGGTAGGTTGATGTGCTGGCATCTGTACAAGAGGAATATTACCCCACTTGTATTCCCCGACGGACTCGGCAAAAAAGTACATATTCTACAGACTAGCACATCATAGCTTGATGTGCTAGTCTGTAGATTAGGTACTTTACTACAATCTGTCAAATGTCTTTAATAGATTTTCAACTTTACCGCTAAAGCATAAGGTTCAAAGTTGATTGGGAAAATTTGACAGTTTCAGCTAGCTTGATGTGCTGGTGTCTGTACCTATGTAGTACACGTAGGTACACCCACATTTCGTCAGTTAGGCGGGAAATCACCAAATAAATTCTCCCGCTCCGGGCGGAGCGGGAGGGCGTGTCAGACTTTTACTGACTAAAACCCACCTGTGTTCCTTCAGTTGCCTGTGCCAGGGGCGAACAACCCGCGACCCTGGCAGGCAACGGCCCTAGCGGACCCCGTAAGTTAGTGCTGAGATCTCTTTGAGGCGCGCGTGGAACACAACGCGCCGTCGACCCGGGCCTGGTCCTTACCGGACGGCGAGCTGAGCTAGGCCCTCATGCTCAGCAGTTGCGCTTGCGACGACTGCTAGGCAGTTATTATATTTGTACTCATTATTCATCACTAGCAGCGCCCCGCTTAAGTGCCGATCCCGCGGGAATATCGGGATAAAAATCTGTCCTATGTCCTTTCCTGGGACTCAAACTCTCTCTACACAAATTTCATCTAAATCGGTTCAGCGGTTTAAACGTGAAGGGGTAACAGGCAGACAGGCACACTTATAATATTAATATGGATGGATTAGAATGGATAATACAGTGAAAACTAGTAAATAGTTGGTTTATGTCGTCTATATCTATAGCCTATGATAAATATCACAAACTTACCCAAAAATCCAATGGTATAGGTCCACTATCAATCAATCAGGTGGACACTTGGGACGGGTTAAAAGCCTTGCGATTTAAGGAACCCCTCCCCCCCCCCCCCCCCTATTTACCCCGCGGGCCCAGAAGACCCGCCGAACCGCTAACACCTGCGACCCATCAACATCTGCCTAACTATAAGCATGAGGATTAAATTCTATTCGAAATTTTATTTTCCTTTATAAAAAATATTGGCGTTTTAATCGCGCTTTTAAAAAAGGCACACCAATTTTGGATTTAGAGTTCTTGTGAAAATCGTGAATTGGCAGCCTTATACAACGTGTTTTTTTTTATATCTAAATCTAAAAACAAACCAGTTGTTCCCTACATTTTGACGAGTTATACGAAAATAAATGTAGGGAACAGCTGATTTTTTTTTCGCGATTTCAGATTTGCTCCCACAGTAAAAGTTGTTCTTAATGACGAGTACAATGACCTCCTAAAGTTATGGGATATCAAAAAAAAAACACATTGTATTTTCTACTCTTTCATTAAACTATATGATGCTGTAATATGAACCGATTTATGTTAATTTCAACCAGTGGAATTCAAACTTATTAACTTCATCACCATTACTCTCAAAACGGTGAAGGAAAACATCGTTAGGAAACCGGCATGTCTTAGAACCAAAATTCGAAGACATGTGACATTCACCAATCCGCAAGTGGCCCGCGTGTCAGACTACGGCCCACTCCCTCTCACTAAGAGGAGGCCTGTGTCGCAGCAGTGGGAATCGGCTGATTATGTATGTTATGTAATTTCTCAAACTTATAAATCTCACATTTGGGCAGTTTTTTATAATTTGATCATGAATTTCATAAATTCCGAAGTAGAAGTAGAATCTGCTGTTAGATTCAAACTGCATATTTTCTTAAAAAAAATAAAAAAAATGTTTTAGTTCATATAAATAAACCAGATGCACAAGTCATCGGCTCGCGCGTACGGATCGTCGCCAATGTGTTTATTTCTGTCCGCACAGAACGGGAATCCAAAATAGAAAAGTCCACCGCATCTCTCCGACGCAGTTACACGCACACGGAAACTGTGAATTTTAACAAATTAAAACACCTTCTGCGCTTAAATCCGTTTAATAAATCGTAAAAAAATTTAACATCAGTGTTTTCGCGCACGTCTATTCGTGATGGCGGTTGCGCGTCGAATGACCGCCATCTTGTTTTTGCTGATAGCATTGTTTGATTCGACGTTAGGATGTGACGATGAAGATGTGGCTGTGTACAAAGTGTCATTGCAAATGCTGTGGAGTGAGGAGAGGTTTCCAAAGGACTATCCACAGAACCGGCCTAAGGCACAATGGTCACAGGTTTTTGGTATGTAACCATTTCATAGTGAGACTAAATTAAGTAAAATAAAACTTAAGTGGAACGAGTCTTCTATCCGAGTCTTCTGGGACTGCCTCGATGTCGCCGGACGTTTTCTGGGATCCAGGATTTGTCCAGAAGAAGTTAGTGGGACGAGCTTGACGCCTCCACTAGCTCCACTAGAAACAGAGAGGAATGGAAAGGAGAAACGGAGACCTTTGCCCTGCATTGGGACAAAATAGGCTTAAAATAAATAATAATATATTTAAACAACTGCCTCGTGGGCTTAGAGGTTAGGTACAAGCGTGGCAACTGAGCATGTGGTCGTGAGTTCGATGACCAAAACATACACCAATCTTGTAAGACCGCCTGAATTTTAAACACAATTTATTTTTGTGTGAATCTATAAATATCTACGTTTCACTGTAGAGTACGATATCCATTAAATACGTGGGACACTCATAGTTTTGCGAAAATAAAAATAAATGTTTTATAGGTAAATATATTTTTATTAAATCGTTGTACTCTCCGCTAGCCTCTATACAAAGTTTCATGCGTCTAAACCAGTTTTCGAAGCACTTTTTCCAGTCCGCCGCAGCCACCTCGTTTACAGCTTGCTCGAACGCTGACAGCGCATCTTCCGGCGACGAAAATTGTATCCCTTTGAGCTGATTTTTTATTTTCGGGAATAAAAAGAAGTCACACGGTGCTAGGTTAGGGCTGTAAGGGGGGAGACCCAGGAGTTTGACCGGCGTGTTGTCCAGGAAGTCCCTGATTTTGAGCGCGGTGTGCGAAGGCGCGTTATCGTGGTGGAGCAGTAGCCCGCAGAGCCCTGTGTTTGGTCGCTTGTTGCTCACAACAGAGATTATCATATCACGGCACCATTCCACCCGGGCCTGCTTCTGTGCACCGGTGAGGTTATGCGGCATCCAGCGTGAAACTATCCTCCTCACGCGAAGATGAAGTGTAGAATTTCGTGAAGGCTTCCCGATCCAACCTGCAGTATGTGCTGAATCTCTTGATAAGTAACTCGCCTATTGTCTTGGATTAAATTTTTCACTGCTAGCACGTTTTCTTCCGTAACAGCCGTCAAAGGGCGACCACTTCTTACTTCATCCCCCAGAGTTGAACCGACCGCGCTTAAATTCGTTATAGGTTACCTATACCAAAGATACACGGTTGCCTTGGAAGGGCCTTCATCCATGAATACCTTTTGAAGTCTATCGTGCAATTCGTCAGGTTTCAGGCGACATGCGACACTTGAAATGGTAAAAAATCATATCGCAAAAATGTTCTCGGCGCAGATCCATTTTTTAATGAGACACTATAATTTAAATTAGCTCGCAAACAATGTGGAGGGAAATTTTGAAATTGGAACGTACCTATTTTTACTTACAAATAATCATACCTATTTCAAAATAGATTATAACTGGCCAGTCTCTCATATACAAAAACTTTTTTCGCAATGCTTTCTGAGTGGCCTAGTAAGAGTGTATTGCCCCGTATTGATGGACAACAAAAGTTGCACAACCTTTAGCAACATGTTTTGGTCTTCTGGAAAACATGTTGGCTGGCAACATGGAATGTTGCGATGTTGCTGACTATTCGCATTATTATGGTGGAGCTGATTTCTCCACTTTTGTTTATCGTGAACTAGCTACCCACCCTTGATTCGCACAGTTTTTGCGACTTCATAAACATCGAAATTTCTTTATTAAATATAAGTTTAATGATAATTTATCATACACATAAGCCTTCGGGAATAAATGCCCTAAATGATGATGAAAACCGCATCAAAATTCGTTGCGTAGTTTGAAAGTACCACACGGACACATGTAGATCGACACAAAAAGCGACTTCAATTTATAATATGCGTAGATAGATATCGGAATTAATACTGACTTCATTAAGGTCGCATTCCGCCAAACTTATATAAAAAACATTTTGAATTTTTGACAGTTATTTCATACAAGAACTGTCAGACGTCAATTTTATTTTATCTGATTTTGGTAAAATCAGCCCTAAGAACGATAATGTAAGAAACAAAGTGGAATCCTATCATTAGTTAGGTAAATCCACCAAACAAATAAGACGGAATCCTATCATTACGTAAATCCACTGGAATTGTTTACTGAATACAGTAATTTAATGTATTTTATCAAGCCACCAAGGGTTTACCCTACTTGATACAAAACAAATACTTAACAATAATAAGTTCACCAGATTAAGCGATATTATCTTAGTTACAATAAGATTACCTCGAAGGAGGAACAATAATAATAATAATGATTATTATTTCTTAAGAGGACTTAACTATAATTGCTATTATTTCTTGCGTCTTAGACCTTATTTACTCATTAATGTCGGATCCGCAGTCAGATGACGATGTGAAAATTTTTACCTCAATGTTTGCATGTTTTTCTTCTACAGGGTGGGCCATCTAGTGTTTTAAATTTGAATCGGCTATAAAAAAACCACTGATTATTTTTTCAAAACTCTGGTTTTATTGGAAAGGTTGAACTTTGTCATTTAAGAATGGAACACAATATCATTCATATGACTACCACGACTGGCTCGGCAGTACCACCGGTAGTCATATGAATGCAATGCAATTAAACCAATAACAGGCACTTTTGAATTGTCAAGAGGTCGGTTAGTCAAAAAAATGAAGCTAGTTTCCGTAGGTTCCCTTGGAGAAGAACGAGCAAAAAACTTCATGGACACTCTTTTAAATCAAAAACCTTAAATCTAGGACCGGGCAGATCAATTACAGATGACCAATCATTCAGTTTTGCTCATCACACAACGGTCACTGTCGGACAGCATAGAAAAGAAAGAGAAGCGCGATGACACACCGCTGGTAACTTATTGAAATATGGAGCAATTATCTATTTACAAAAAATCTATAGATTGAACTAAAAAATTAAAACATTAGTGCTTTAGTATTTTGCTTGTAGAATAATCTGACAAAAAGTCAGAATGATTGTATGTATATTAGTAGTATGGTTTTTATTGTGAAAAGAACGTTTTTAGAGGTATCTTCATGATTTCTTTCTATCTTATCAATTTTTTCTTTTTATCTTATTAATTATTTGTGATCACACTATATAACTGAAGAATATGAGATAGATAGATAGATAGATAAAACTTTTATTCATTATGATATAATCATATCATAATAATATATTATATCATATATTTTTCTGATTTTGTCTACCGTAGTCGCTCGTATACTTTTAGGCATTAAAAAACTTACGTTTTTTTCCCTTAAATGTGGTTCCCAAAAATAATTATACGGAACTACTCAAAAGACACAAGAAAAAGAAAAGGGGGAAACTAAAAATAAGTTTTCCTTTATCTTAACGTTTAAGTGACGTCTCGCGGTTTTGCTCGTCCAAGATAACTCGCTATTTATTTGTCCGTCCTTTCTCTACACAAAGGAGAGATCATATCTGAAAATGTTCCTTTTCTCCCGATCTCTAGGTAGACTCATTGTTTCCTTATTATCGTATTTGTTTGTGGTGTCTACCTATATCTTTGTTCTTTTTAACTTAAAATTTACTTTAGTACCTACATATTTATAATAAAACGGATTACTTTTATATCCTTTGGTCGGATTTATAATGTACTATTTGCGCCCCGCGGCTTTACCTGCATAAGTATCTATTCCGTGGGAATATCGGGATATAAAGTATAGGATACTTTCTGTGTTAATCCTGGTTATAAACTATCTGTGGGGCCAAATTTCATCCAAATCCGTTCAGTAGTTTCTGCGTGAAAGAGTAACAAACATCTATCCATCCAACCTCGAAAACTTTCGCACTTATCATATTAGTAGCAAGTTGTAAATATGCGAGCACCATGTATCTATCAGATAATTAGGTAATTTATATGTTATGGTTTCATTTTTAATTCTTTTACCTATTGTGGTACCTACAGTAATTTTATTTTAGGTGCATCGTCTTCACATATATCTATATTATATAATTAATGAACATGCAAAATATTGTAAAACATTTTAAAAGAGTAACGGTGGAGTTTCTTGCCCATTCTTCTCCATACGAAAACTACCTTTTGGAATGGGCGACTAGAATCAATTCTATTTTAGTAATTTTTGACGTTCAAAAGTGCCTGTTAAGTTCCTATTTGAAATAAATGCTTTGACTTTGACTTTGAACGAATAAAGATAAAGATACATAAAGTAAAATTATTATTATTATTATCTCCACAAGTAAGACGCACATTATAAAATAAACATAAATAAAAAAAATCGAAACCTAAAGCACCTATAAATACACTAGTTTAAAAATATTTTCCTGTTTGTATAGTTTCAAAATATTTGTCTGTCCGAGATAAAGCATTGTTGGATATCTGAACTGAATAAATCTTCATTATTCATCAATCGAACTATGCAGGGCTTGATTTAGCCAATGAAAAGGGTATTTTCAACTGAAATCGATGTTTCAATCAGAGGCAAAATTATAATTAGTATTTTCTGAATAATTCACTTTTGTCTCACTTTAAAACGTCCATATATTTATACACATACAAATATAAACTAGCTGTGTTCTATATAATCTTCGTACAAGGTGTATTTACACCTTTGCACTTGGTGATCTTATGACTGCGTCAGTGAGCGGAGTTCTTGGTGATCTTATGACTGCGTCAGAGAACGGAGTTCTGGGTGATCTTATGACTGCGTCAGTGAGCGGAGTTCTTGGTGATCTTATGACTGCGTCAGAGAACGGAGTTCTTGGTGATCTTATGACTGCGTCAGAGAACGGAGTTCTTGGTGATCTTATGACTGCGTCAGTGAGCGGAGTTCTTGGTGATCTTATGACTGCGTCAGTGAGCGGAGTTTTTGGTGATCTTATGACTGTGCCAGAGAACGGAGTTCTTGGTGATCTTATGACTGCGTCAGAGAACGGAGTTCTTGGTGATCTTATGACTGCGTCAGAGAACGGAGTTCTTGGTGATCTTATGACTGCGTCAGTGAGCGGAGTTCCTGGTGATCTTATGACTGCGTCAGTGAGCGGAGTTCTTGGTGATCTTATGACTACGTCAGTGAGCGGAGTTCTTGGTGATCTTAGGACTGCGTCAGAGAACGGAGTTCTTGGTGATCTTATGACTACGTCAGTGAGCGGAGTTCCTGGTGATCTTATGACTGCGTCAGTGAGCGGAGTTCTTGGTGATCTTATGACTACGTCAGTGAGCGGAGTTCTTGGTGATCTTAGGACTGCGTCAGTGAGCGGAGTTTGCGCTGCTGAATTTTGAGCTAAGATGTTTGAACTTTTTGCCATCGACACGCTAAGAAGAAGAAGAAGAATTATTGAGTTCATTAACACTCTGACGTCATGATCATTTCAGTGACTAGCAATAAATTTTAAATCATCTCCAGATTTTTTTTAATACCTACCTATATGTGTATTTTGATTCTGTTACGAAATCAAATATTTGCGAAATTATAAAACAAGCGCAAAAAACAAAAACAACATTAAAAAACATAAACAACCGTACAACTTCGGTACGCAAAGATAAAGCTGTAACTTAAACAATGACAAAACACCCATAAATTACATGAATCTTTATTAAGAACAAGCCTAATATCATACAGGGTACAGATTGCAGAAGCTCACGAAAAGAGACTTCATCAGCATGTGAACGTCGAGGCAATCCAGCTTCTCGACCACACAAACATAGAAGACTAAAAAGAACAAAACCGTTCGAGCTAGTGTTTAGTGTTAGTGAATAGTGTAAAGTACAAAAGTAGTATAAACTACACAGTAGTTTAAGTATGCACTACAGTAGTGTATAGGTACTTATATTCTAGTTATAATTTTTTTTTCTAAGTTGTTTTCTGGTATTGCACCTACGGCGTATTGTCTCTGCATCACCCTAAGGTAGACTGGTAGAAAATGCCCAAGGCATCAAGTCCGCCTTTGTACAGTTTTTACTTGTGCATACAGTTTTAATAAATAAATAAAAGTGCCAAACAAACATAAGATCGAAGTGTATTCGCCCTAATAGAGACAATAAGGAAAGTGCTATTGGACACATTCTTACTTAAGACAATTTTTAATAGTTTAGGTTATAATGAAATTACTTAATAGTCTATTCAAAAGGCTTTAGGGTCCATCCTATTGTTGAAACCTAGGACAAGGGGAAAAAAAATACGGAGTGCAGGGACAGGACGCGCTACCTGTAACCATGGCATGGATTCAGTACATGATTCTAGACCTCCCTGTCTTAAAAGTACCTATCAGTCGGTTATAAAAAAAAAAATACTGTTCACTTGTCTATGATAACCGACTAAAAATTTCAATGTTAGGTCTAGAATCACAGTCAAATCCAAATAATTTATTTCAAATAGATCAAAGGCACTTTTGAACGTCAAAAATTAAGTACAGTAAAATAAAATTGATTCTAGTCGCCCCTTTCGAAAGGTAGTGTTCGAATGGAGAAGAATGGGCAAGAAACTTCACCGTTACTCTTTTAAAATGTTTTACAATGTTTCGTATAGATAATATAATTATAAGTGAAGACGATGCACCTATAAAAAAATAAATCAATTATGTGATAGATACATGGTGCTCACATATTTACAAATTATTTGCAAATATTGTAAAAGTAGATGATTTTCCTAGAATTTTAACAAGTGTGTGACTTACTGTAGATTGTAAAAATCAAAGTCATAAAAATTTTAAAAATATAAATTAAATTAGCAACCATTTTGGATTTTGTCTAGAATCATGTGCCGAATTTATGGTTTCAGTTTGCACGTCCATGTTTCTGCCATTCTGTATATCTTCCTACTCTTAACTTGGAAGCAACAAAGAAAAGAAATGATTAAACCGAAAACTGTTCAACGAACAATCGAACATCTCTATGCCGTTCAAAGGTTCAGGCCGTGACCAGAAAACAAAGTTATCTCCATTATATTATGAGAGTAAAAGATATTGAATTATCCGCGAGAGGATATAAATCTTCTGGTACGTCGGTATTTGAAAGGCATTTGTCCTTTTTGCGACGAAAAAAATCCTTTTGTCTATTTTCAATCAAAAAGGGGCGGTCTATAGGGTTGGCAATTCAGATATCTGTCCCGAAAAAATCTACTGAAATAAATGTCGCGTGTTTGTGTATTAAGGTCTCGGAGTTCACAGATTGGAAATAAAAAGGGTTTATGTTTTTATGGCGCCATCGGCTTTCACATTCAAGAGTCAATAAAAAGTTGAGGAATCTGTTTGATTAAAAGTTTAGACGAATGTCGGAGATATTCAATACAGCCGGTCGATTCTGTAAAAATCTCACCGTGAAAACTTAGGTGAAGTGAGTTTGTTTTTGCTAGGAATTGACACTATTGACAGCTCACTCCGCGCTCACTTCACCCAAGTTTTCATGGTGAGATTTTTACAGAATAGCACTACTAATTTTAAATTGGATCGCGTGTCGCTCTCACAACTAAGACGAATCTAAAGGCACCTCTCAAGCTGAAATCGATCAAGCCGTTTAGGCTACAGAGCGTGCCAAAGAAATATACATACATACAAACACTCGAAAAACATACCCCTCCTTCTGGCGCAGTCGGGTAAAAAAAGCTAAATTTTGAAAATGTTACTTTTGTTACTAGTACATAATTGCTGCTGAAAAGTTGAGGTTAAAAATAACACTAACTTTTTTCAGTAGGTTACAAGAGCTGTTGGGTAAAGACCAGACAGCTCTTGTGACCTAACAGTTTCCAGCTTTGGCATAATCATAAAAGAATAACATTATGAATCCACTGACAGTTAGAGCTTTCGACTTACTGAAAGTTTATTTTCCTACAATAGAGATTACAAGCAGCTTTGAATGTTCACGCCATATTTATTAAAACGAATATAGTTCAACTACAGTTTGATTTAAAACTGGAACTATACTTATTTCTATCCAGGAATGTTACGAGCCCACTTCTAGATAGGTATAAGTATACATAGTATAAAAAACAAGCTTTTAGGTCTTCTAAACTGGGATCTTCTAACTTTCTTCTTGTACAATGGGTTTTTATGAGGTTTTCACACTCTTTTAGAGAATTTATTCCGGAAGGTTTATGTGACATCATCATCTGCCTAGCCTTTTCCCAACTATGTTGGGGTCGGCTTCATGTCTAACCGAATGCAGCTGATTATCCAGTATTTTACATGGAGCGACTGCTTACCAGACCTCCACAACCCAGTTACTGGATAATACGATACCCCTGGTAAGACTGGTTGTCGGACTTTCGGGCTGCTAACTACCCGTAACGACTGTCAAAGATTCACGAATGACATGGCAGTCGGGACCAACGGCTTAACATGCTTTCCGAGGCACCGAGGGATCTCGGTATGTAAAGATAGTCACCCATCCAAAGACCAACCGCGGCAAGCGTAGCTTAACCTAATCGATCGACCTGTACGGCTGTTATTATTTAGCCAAGGTCCTCACCGGAAGGTTTATGTGTATAAAACATTAACATTTAACTTAGATAAATAATACAGAACTCTCAATGTTTTGCCATGTCGCAACATCAGTACATTGGCCTCGTGTGAAGCATGGGCGGGTCTTTATTCCACTTATAAAATAAAACGAACTTGGGACAGCCCTATATGTCTTCACAATGTGAGGCAGCCGCTCAAAATCAGATAGGCTCTAAGGCACATGTTACATACAACTAGCATTAGGTACCTACTGAACCTCTACCTGACGTACTGCGTGTAAACAATGTGTTATATACTCTGACAAAAAGGTTCCAGATATTTCCTTTCTCCGTATCTTTCATAGTCATTCTTTCAGGAACCATTTGTAGGCAAAAATGGCTACTCGGCTTTTCCTTGGACAAAGATTTGCACTCCTTTACTGACTTCTCTTATATTGCGCGCACCTGAATCTTTTCGAAATCAATAAATATCACGTTTAATAAAAACGACTTTCATCTCTGATAAAGAATGAAGGGTGTTATTATTTTAAAATCTGTTTGTAAACATTATATGACACTGATTTTAACAAAACCAATGACGGGGAAAATTGGTGTGTGTTCTTGCAGAAAAACATATTAGAATTTCGTTTAAACCCACAGTCGCAGAGCTAGATTATAAAACTACAATTTAACTCCAAAGAAGCAAGAATGAAGATATTAAAACCAGATTTTCCCTGAACAAACCCAAAGAATGTACTCTAGAAAATAATTTAAATGAAACAAAACTGAATTCAGTACAATTCATAAAACTTATAACGTTGAACACTTCACTGGAAGCTATCCGTTGCAAGAGCTTAAGTTCGCAAGTTTTGCACATAAAGATAACTTAGCTTCAGATATTTTAAGCACGCTTTTGTAGGGTTAGTTGGTATTAAAATAAAGGACGATGACTTGAGAAGTTCCTTCGTGAGAAGATCGCGGACTTCCACTGAAATGAAGTATGACGCAGAAGAAAACTTAAATCCATCGGCTTACCTACTTGAATCGCTTCACATTTACTTGGAAAATGAAACCTGAAACTCAAATGGTTAAAGAATTATTTCAAATGATTTATGATAATGTCAGTAAACTCTTAAATGTACTGGAATGCAACTCAAAATACATTATGATCTCAATACAGAGTTTGTTATAAAGCCAGTTCTTCTTTCTAGCGAAAGCTCCACGAAGTGGTGAGCGGGCGTTTTGGCGGACTGTCTTATATAATATTGACGTTCGAAAGTGCTGATTCTCACCCTAATATGAATTTTGATTTTTATGAATAATTAATTAATTATTATGAACTCTGTATTAGTTTTAAATCTGACTGTGTGTGTGTTGGATCTTCCGGTTCCCTACGAACTGGTTGAGCTGGATGGTGCTGATCCACGCGTCATGTTCGTGAACGGGCGCCGTCGGTTGAGACTGGTCATCTCTTAACCGCCAATGCTTATTTTTAATCTTATATTTTGAATTGTTTCTTCATTTGTATCTTTTTTTTTACATTGTTCTCACATATAGAAGCAACAAGAATAATATACCCAGGATTTTGTAATATCTTGATTTAAAAAGAGTGTCCATGAGGTTTCTTGCCCGTTCTTCTCCATAGAGATCTACGTTTTGGAATGGGCAACTAGCTTCAACTTTCGGACTAACTGACAGACTATTTAATTTTGACAATTGAAAAGTGCCTGTACAAGGTCTAATTGAAATAAATGCTTTGAGTTGAGTTTGAGTTTGACTGTAATCTGTTACTGTGAATTGAATTGTATTGCTATTTTAATTGTTTCAAATTTAATTTAGGCTGTTTGTAATTTAATTTGTATTTGTACCTACCTATTTTTTATTTTTGTATTCTGACATGTAAATATTATAATAACTATTTCGTAACTGTGACTAAGAAGGCTGACATTTTTAATATTATATTGTACTTTACATTATTTGCATACCCATATGACGGTTAAGCATGGAGGACTTTACTACTTGTAGATAAAAAAAAAACATCGATGTATATTTTACTCATGTTTGCAAATTAATATGATTTATGATTTTAAAAGGGATAATATCATATTAAACGAAGTCACAGTAAAAAAGACAATCATGTAGGTAATGAAGCTAATTACCGGCAAAGGGTGAAACTAGGTTCTTGAGTTGGCATGTAAAATACTGGTATTCAGCAGGATCCGGTGAGACTGTAAGCCGACTTCAACATAGTTGGGGAAAGGCTGGGCAGATTCAGGTTCAGATTTATTTATTTGCCAACAATGTAGGTACAGGTATAAGATGGTACATCACTAAATGTTTCCGCTACATTCTACCTTACGGCATGCAAAGTCGTAAAAAGTAAAAAAAAAACATACAATTTTCATATAATAGTCGTAAAAATTAAGGATACAATTTTCATCTAAAATAACATCTGGTTTAATAAATGAATTCTCATAATTTTTTTGTATTTGTTATATTTTTTTATCATTTAAAAAGTATTTTATACAATAATTACATTTTTCTAATAATAATGCAGTCAGCTTAGATTTAGCCTTTTGAATGTCTTAAGGTACACAGTTCGAGTTCAAAAGGTACGGAACAAACTCTAAGAATTCAATTCTTAGAGAGTGTTCTTTAAAATTGTGCGGAATTTTATTGTATATTATAGGGCCCCATTGACATAATACTTTTCCTTAGTAGTGCTGTTTTGTAATTGCCTGTATGTAATAAATTTATATATTGTGTTCTCATAGGAGGGCCTGAACGAGTCCTAATATCGGCTAGTGACGGAAATAAATTTAAATTCATTTTAACAAAAATTGCCACTTCCAAAATATACAACGACGGGAAGGCCAGTATTTTCAGTAACTTAAACATACGCTCACAGGTGTTGTTTTCAGATTTGACATAGATCTTATGCACCAGATGATGAGCAAAGGGTAAAACAAGAAAATATGCTATGTTACTTCACTACCTCCATGTGCGTTTTATTTGTGTACTAGCTGTGCCCGCGACTTCGTCCGCGTGGAAAAGTGACTTTTCGGGCAGCATATTTTGAATTACATATACCGTCTACAGACTGGGCATTTGCTATCCGAACCCTCTGAGAGCTCAGGCGAATTTCAGTGAAAGTCTCAGACTCTAGTGCTTGAGCTTCACGGTCGGCAGTGAGACGTATTTCTCGTTCTTCCTGTGTTTCCTGAGACCGAACATTTGCTGTCCGAACCCTCTGAGAACTCAGACGAATTTCCCTATCAGTGAAAGTCTCAGACTCACGCGATAGTGTATGAGCTTCACGATCGGCAGTGAGACGTATTTCCCGTTCGTCCTGTGTCTCCTGGGATCGAGCATTTCTTGTCCGTACTCTCTGGGAGCTCAGGCGGGTTTCCTTGACAGCAAAAGTCTCAGACTCACGCTATAGCGCGTGAGCTTCGCGATCGACAGATAAACGTGCCTTTCGTTGTTCCTCGTTTTCCCTATTTCGAGTTGTCATCATTCGAGAACGATTGGAACTCAGTCGAGATTCTCGCTGAGTCGAAGTTTCTGCAGCACGAAACCTAGCCTGGTGCAGAGAGCCTTTTGCCTCACGACCTTCCTCAGATTCCTGTGATCGAACTAATCTCATCCTTTTAGCATTTCTGCTACATTGGGAGAGGTTGGATCTTCTTCGAGGCATTCTTACAATAAAATAGTACTTACTACTTAACACACAGTTATTTAGTAAACACGTACTATCGTAAACAATTAAATTATAAATACTTACAGATTATTATACAGTCTAAAATATCACAGTTTGAGTAATAAGTGTTAAGACGTGTAAACCAAACGTCATTATCATCATCATTTCAGCCGATAGACGTCCACTGCTGGACATAGGCCTCCCCCAATTTTGGGGGGGTTTGCCATAATCGCCACGCTTGGCAGGTGGGTTGGCGATCGCAGTATGGTATGGTGGTGGAATGCATAGAAAACGCTGCTGCCCATTCTCCGGTGAGACCCTTAGTCGCCTTTTACGACACCCACGGGAAGTAAGGGGTGGTGCTATTCTTCTACACAGACAAACGTACTAACTTTATAAAACAAAAGAATTGCTAGAAAAAATAATTACTAACCTAAGCTAATGAACTTATACTTAATAAAGAAAATCAAGAAAAGAAATGCCTAACCTATACCAAATACTTATAATATTTATATACAAACCCTAAATACAAATTAAGATAAGTATGTATACCGAAAATCAGGGAAAGAAATGCCCAACCAATATAATCGCCACGCTTGGCAGGTGGGTTGGCGATCGCAGTATGGTATGGTGGTGGAATGCATAGAAAACGCTGCTGCCCATTCTCCGGTGAGACTCTTAGTCGCCTTTTACGACACCCACGGGAAGTAAGGGGTGGTGCTATTCTTCTACACAGACAAACGTACTAACTTTATAAAACAAAAGAATTGCTACAAAAAAATAATTACTAACCTAAGCTAATGAACTTATACTTAATAAAGAAAATCAAGAAAAGAAATGCCTAACCTATACGAAATACTTATAATATTTATTTACAAACCCTAAATACAAATTAAGATAAGTATGTATACCGAAAATCAGGGAAAGAAATGCCCAACCAATAATAAATGCTAACAATATTTATTTACAAAACCCTAAATAAAAATTAAGATAAGTAAATACCCAAAAATCAAGGAAAGAACCGCCTAACCTATACCAAATACTTACAAAATTTTAAAGAAAATTAAGAAAAAGAACCTAACCTACAAATCCTAAAATATAAATAAATGAAATATGCAAACAGTCAGTATTCAAGTGAATCGCAATAATCGAATCCAACTATTCGCCTATACTCTCCAGGATACGTGCGTTCGCTACGAATAACTGAATCCTTATGGCAGCGGCGCGTTTTCTTTTGAAATGGTCATCTCGCAGTTCAACCTGAGGGGTTGTCGACTGCTTAACCTGGCTTTCCTGTGGATGCCTCAATAAATTAAGGCCTCCAGCCAGGGCATAATACACAACTTGACTACACAATATAAACTTAAAAACTAAGCGAATACACGCTAAGGGCACCCCCTGTGGGGTACGGAGCTCGGCTTAGGGCGTCGCTGGGAGAGGGCAGCAAGGGACAGGCTGGATCGGAATTATGGCAGCGGCGCGGCTCTCAGCGCGCTTTATACAAGATGTAACGGAAAGGGGGTATCAACCCTGAAGGAGGTGAATGTGCTCATGAAACTGAACAAATTTCCCCAAAGAACATAGGTCGAAATATGAAAAAAAATTTGGACCTCCCATAGTAATAGTAAATCATTGATGTGCTATTACTATGGGAGGTCCAAATTTTTTTTTTCATCTTTTCATATATGTCATCCCGTACGTTGTGCGTGTAACTGCTACTTGTTGTTGCTCCACTAAAGTATTAAAAATCAGTGCATAAACTAATCAAAAGTGCCATTGAAAGTGTAAGCCTTTTAGAAGGTGCTAACTGACATATACTTGTGACAATAATCCAGTGTATCAGTGCATAGTTTTAGAAATATAGACCAAATTAACTTTTAAATAATCCTGCCTACCGTCAGTGCCCTGATATATGTGCGTTGTGATTAAACGCGTAAGCGCCCCGCATTACACGGCGCTTGCGACGTTCTTCCCGCGAACTCGCCATCACGCCGACTCTGTTTGCCGGGGCCTTTATTAGTGTGCACTTATTGGTGTACTTAAAAACTTTTGTTCCATATCGGTTGGAGGGCCTTTATTACTGACCTGTTTGCAAATTGTGTGCCCGTCGTCAAGACTTGAACTAATAATAATAATAACGATGTTTCACTCGCCTAACAAAACGAGCTCTAGCCCCGATTTAAGGACTACAACGTCAGAGGCCGATCCGGGAGTTACATGCAGGAAACGTAAACAACCAGAATGCGTGTTTACTGACAATTTAAATGCACTTGCTTCCGAGCTAAGATCGACCCTTCAGTCCTTTCGAAGCAATGTTGACTCCAGCCTGACCGCTATCAACTCCAGCATTGCTGGTATGAAAAGCGACTTAGAACTCCTCACCGCGCACTCGACAGAAATTCGTAATGACATCAACGTTCTGCGTACTGAACAGGAGGCCTTCAAGCGGCAGATGATAGAACTGGACGGAAGGAACAAGGACTTGACTCAACGCGTCGACTCCTTGGAAGTTTCGCTTCAGTTTACCACCAATCAATGCGACGATGTCATGAAGAAGATCTCCACGCTCGAAGGCTGCTTCACCTCTGCGGAGCGTACTGATGGTCTAGTTGCTGAGCTTGAGGCTAAAATCGACACTTTGGAACAGCAAGCCAGAGCTTGTAATATTGAAGTGTGTAATGTCCCGGAGAGGCGGGGCGAGAATCTGATCACTCTTGTTGCATCAATTGGGGAAAAAATTAAATTTCCGATCACTCAAAACGATATTATTTCTATACATCGCGTGCCCCAGAAAACTTTGAATAAAGAAAGACCCAAAAATATTGTGGTTAGATTCTCCTCGGTGCCTTTTCGTGACAATGTATTAAGTGCCTACCGCTTGGCCAAGGGATTGAAATCCGACCAGATCGGCATAACAGGTACTCCACATACCATATATGTTAACGAGCACCTAACATTGAAGAAAAAGCTATTCTTTCGCGAATGTCGCCTTGAGGCTAATAAACACAAGTTTAAGCATTGTTGGGTTAAGCATTCTACGATTCTTGTACGCAGGACTGACATCTCGACAATATTTGCTATACGAAACATTAAAGATTTCCAAAAATTTAAAATCGTCGATGACACTACTACACAACACAATGTTTAACATATTACACAGTCCTATTATTGCAACTAATTGTATTATGCATCTTATTATAACAAAAATCAACTACACTAACTTTCCTTTGTTATACAATCTAAGTTCATGCGAGCTTAAGTCGTTTTGCTTTCAATTATGTATTTGTTTTAGTCATCTTTTACTTGTTACACCAGGTTTAGTGGCAGCATCTCTAAATATTCTTGCAAATTCTATAGCTTTTAGCAATCATGTCATAACTTATCTCCATCCTAATGGCTGATACACTTACTATTTACTATCAGAATTGTAGGGGCATACGTGGCAAACTTCAGACAATTTATATGAATATCTTAAGTAATTCATACGACATCATTGTGTTGACGGAAACATGGCTTATACCGGATATAGCAGATTGTGAGGTTATAGATGAGCGCTATAGCGTCTTTCGTTGCGACCGAGATCGCGCGGCCACTGGTAAACGCGAGGGTGGAGGTGTTCTCGTTGCCATCTTACGAACACTTCAACCCACATATTTCACCAATATAATAGTCAACACTTTGCACACCCACATAGAACATCTACTTATACAATTACCTAGTCGTGACCGTGCGAAACGACACTTTATCAGCGCAGTGTATATACCACCGAACACACCAGACAACATCTATTCTGCATATTTGGACATGCTTTCGTCAATTTTAAGTAATCCCATGACACATTGTTTTTACATAATCGGGGATTTCAATTTACCGACCTTGGACTGGTCTTCCTGTGACGGTGATGCATGTGACCAGCCTCGTGTGGCCCAGTCTTTTAGTTGCAGATATCTAGAAAATTTCATCGCCGAATTTAGCGCTACGCAATATCGTAATTTTACGAACGCTAATAGCCGAATATTGGATTTACTGATCTCCAATGAACACTGCCATGTTTACCAACCGAGCGATTATTTAGTACCCGTGGACCTACATCACCCTCCTTACTGTGCTGTGACATCTCCTTACTTGAAATATTCACGAAAACATTGCCCAATCATCAAATTTAATTATAACAAGTGCAATTACGACCTTATAAAGGCAGATTTATCTGAAATTGACTGGAACAGCTTGCTTAAAAATCTACCAGCACAGGAGTCTGTAAACACATTTTATAATAGCTTGTTTGGTATCATTAGAAAACACGTCCCCCAAAAATCATACAGAACTTCTAAATTCCCCATTTGGTTTACTAGACCCCTTATAAGATTATTCAAAAATAAGAGCAACGCTTGGACCAAGTGGAAAGTGTACAATAATATATCTGACTATGAGCAATTTTCCCTATTTCGTCTCAGATTCAACAAAGAATGTTACTTATGTTACTCTAACTACATAGAAACTGTTGAACAAAATGTAAACAAAAATCTCAAACACTTCTGGGGCTATGTGGCTAGTAAACGGAATAAGTCAGAAATTCCATGTAATGTTAAATATAAAAATACTTCCAGTAGTGATCCACGTGATATTTGCAAACTATTCTCGAACTATTTTCAATCAGTGTATGAGCCGTCAACACTTGATGTCCATAAATGGGAACCGCCTCCTAGATTTCATGATAATAGTGATATTATCAACAATATTTATATCGAGCCTTCTAAAGTTTATAAGGAGCTAAAGTCTTTAGACCCTTCAAAAGGACCTGGACCTGATGGTATCCCTCCTTCGTTTCTCAAAAGTGTTGCCAATCACTTATGTGAACCTCTGCATTTGCTGTTCAATAAATGTATCAGCGAATGTGTTTTTCCCGATGTATGGAAAATGGCTCATTTAACCCCTGTCTTTAAAAAAGGATCGAGGGATGACGTAGAGAACTACCGTCCGATCTCGATTCTGTCCGCCTTGTCGAAGCTTTTTGAGAGACTGGTTTATAACGAAATTTATCCTACTTTGCACAAGGCTATAATCAGAGAACAGCACGGATTCGTCCAACAAAGATCTACGTATACAAATCTGCTTGTTTTTGTAGATTATGTTTTTGAGAATATGGATAATCGTTTTCAAACTGATGCAGTATATACAGACTTTCAAAAAGCTTTCGACAGGGTGGATCACGAATTACTTTTACGCAAAATTGCCTTTAATGGTATTCGCGGAAATCTATTGAGATGGTTCACCTCTTACATAACAAACCGTACTCAAAAAGTTGTTATAAACGGATTTCAATCAGAGCTGATTACCGTCACATCCGGGGTTCCTCAGGGCTCAATTTTGGGCCCTTTATTATTTACGTTGTTTATAAATGATATTAGCGCTTGTTTTAATCATTCGAACTTTTTACTATACGCGGATGACTTGAAAGTCTACAAAACTATAAAAAGTATTGATGACTGTTTGATGCTTCAAAGTGACTTGGATCGGCTGGCTAACTACTGCACCTTAAACAAACTCTCATTGAGCTTATCCAAATGCAATTCGATTACATTCACTAAAAACAAAAAGCAGCACACTTACAGCTATCATTTGCTAAATACACAATTAAAAAAAGTATACTCTTTGCGTGACCTCGGTGTGGTTCTAGACTCGAAACTTCACTTTGATGTCCATGTAAACAACATTATCAACAAAGCCCTTAAAATGTACGGTTTTGTTATGCGCAACAGCAAAGATTTCAAGCGTCCATCAACCTATAGATACTTATATATATCGCTGATTAGGCCTTGTCTGGAGTTTGCTACTATCGTATGGAATCCCTATTACGCAAAATACATTGACTCGATTGAGACTGTTCAACGCAAATTCCTAAGAGCTCTGCATTACAGATGCTATCACAGCCACGGATCGTATGATGCGTTGCTTAAGAATTATAAACTGTTAACCCTAGAATCCAGAAGACTGCTTCTCGGAGCAATGTTTCTACATGGTATTGTCCATAACAAATATGATTGTTCAGACTTAATAAATAAACTTTGTTACATCGTTCCGAGGACAGTTGTGCGTAGACAAGCGCGTCCATACCGCTTACTATCTATTAATATTAGGCAAGTCTGTAATTCTAATGCTGGTTTTCGCGCTCCTCTGCGTCAACTTGTGGATTCCTACAACACTAGATTCGAAAGCATTGATATTTTTAATCAATCAGCACATCAATTTAGAAAATCTGTAGTTGATTCTATCTTGGCTTTATAGTTGTTAAGTGGTGTATTTATTTCATTTTTTTTTTATATAGGTACTAAAGTATTTATTTTTTTCTTCTCTCTTTCTATCCCATAAACATCCTTACTAAAAAGCATTCATTCAGTCATTTATCTTGCACTCATGTACTCTGTTTTTATTTTTTTTGTTCTCACGTAGCATCAACATATTAGTAATAGGTGGATAATGTTGTTGGTAGTATGATAAGTACTTTGTTAAATTAGTAGTTAATTTTATAATATTTAATTGTACTCCTGTTTTTTATCCCGAAATAAATAAATAAATAAAATAAATCTTCATTCACCTCCTTCAGGGTTGATACCCCCTTTCCGTTACACCTTGTATATATAGCCACGGACGCGCAGGCGCGAGGCGTTTACGTACTCTGATAGAATACCTTAACAAATGTTCGCCGTGATTCTTTAAATTGACATAACTTTTTTATTTATGAACCGATTGACATGAAATAAACACTAAATGTTAAGTGAAGCTTACTACAATATATTAGTGAAAACCGCATCTAAATCGAATAAGCCGTTTCTGATATTAGCGTGCACAAACACGGCAGACAAACAGACAAACAGACAAACCGACAAACAGACAAAAAAAAATTTAATTACAATTTCGGGTTCGGCATCGATATAATAACAACCCCTGCTACTTTTTTTTAATATATTTCCATTGTACAGACACCACTTTTCTACAATTTTATTATATGTATAGATAATAAACTATTTTTCTTTTCATATTCCTCATCATATTTTTCTTTTGATTATAGATGCTATCTTTATATAGTTAACTGTACATTTTTCTAGAGCCCGCTTTTACTAATCCCGGGTAGTCATTCCATTGTTGGGTATTTAGTTCATCTTCTGGGAATACGAGTATCGTAGATTGTTGGCCTCCATCCAAGTACTAATTCCATTAAAACATATTTGCTCTGATTTTAGTATTTTGTTAGATGTTGATACCAAGAAATAATGTAAATTAAAAAATAGAGCGCATGTTTTTTTTATAAAAACATATGTTGAAGATCTTTGAAGGTATAATATTTTTAAATATCTCATTATTTTCTTTTAATATCTTGGGTGACTTCACAATACATATCTGAACCCTATATTCAGTCGTATATAACGTGTGTCGTTTCCATCAGATGATAAGAATACACAAATACTTTTATATCTGTAATTTTTTTATCTGCGTTCATAATAAAGAGTATTCTGTCTATCTATTTAGTCTATAGTAGTAGTCTATTTTTAACTCAGATACTTATTCGCTGTAGGCATCTACTCATACTATATTGATTTGAGAAAATGGTTCGATTAAGGGGGATGTGCTAAGATAGCCCGCGAAATTAAAATTTTCTAACGTTTTTCGCATATTGCAGGTCAGTGTCAGGTTGTACGTTGATTAAAGTAAGATTCCCGAACGAAAAAAATATGACTTTACAGAATTATAATCCTTAGAATCAGCAATACAACTCCTTGATAGAATTTGCCTCAAATGTCATGATTTCATGAAATACTCATTCAATAGGATAATATGAACTTAGAGAGAATGTACCTATTGATGATTTTTAAGATAATAGTTCCATACAAATCAATGTTGGTTACTGCCGCGAATACTTGATACTGACCTTCAAATTGTATAAAACGTAATAAAATTTGTATTTCACGGGCTATCCTGACGCTTCGCCTTAAAATCGTTGTTTCTGGTCGAATTACTTCAACCATGATAACTATTCAATGTGTTATAGCCATCATCATACACAGTAAAAACCAATATACATTAGCTGTCTTAAATTTTTATTTGTCTAAACATAGTCGAGACTATATTCAATGTGTACTCCATTTCACTCGACGCTCTCATATAATAATCATAAATCTGGCTCCAATCTGAATATTATTTATTACATAAAGTTCTCTTACACTAATATCTATGCGCTATTCTTGTCCGTGTTTTTTTATGAAAGTTCATCTACTCAAAATATACTATAGTTCAATGAACTTCGCTGTTGTAGAATCAAAAGTAGGACTTTTATTTAGAAAGTTGTTTCTTCGGCTGTAAGATTCACTGAAAATAATACAGGTATATGTTGTTAACCCGCCATGACATGATGATGATGATCTTGTTGTTGATGATCTTGTGAAGGACGCACGAAACCGCTGGATACGTCAAGTACAAAACTGGTTGAAGTGGTGCTTGGGGGAGGCCTATGTCCAGCTGTGGACGTCTTTCTGCTGATGATGATGATGATGATAACTTGTTAAAATATTTTTTAATTAATAAAAATAAAATATTTTTATAAAAAATATTTTCGACGGAAAGTAGAATTATGTTTAATCTAACTTTTCTTTTACTATTGTGGCTGCCTCGCAGATAGTAAAAGTGTTAATATACCTAATCATCACATTATTGCTCAATTTGTCAAAGAGCGTTCCATTTTGTTAACGTTTCTACCTACTTAAAACTAAACTTCCTCACCCAATCCTCGGAAGATAATTCGCTAAAACCTCATAAATAATTCTTCGTTCACCCTATTAATAATTTCAGAGCACCCAGACGATGACTATCAAGTAATTATAATAAAATGAACATAGACTGGGCTTAGAAAACTGCTGCATTTGCATATCTCACTCCGCTTGTTTCCAACCAAATGGCCTATAAAATGCTTCGATAAAGGCTAAGATAGCTAGAGCGTCATTCTGCAAATTCAGATAAGGTTCAATTGAATTAATTTAATAATAACCCATTAATGTAGTAGGTTCGTGGTGAAATCATTCATGTTTGAAAAATGGTTTTTGAAATGAAAAGAAAATAGAAAATATAAATTAATATAAGTAGTATTATTATCCTTTATATCAATTCACATTACTATGAACTTTATTATAATTCTACATTTTACACGTTTTCTTATTTCAAAATGCTCGTTAATAAATGTTTACCGCTCGTTAGTATAATGAGTATTTACTATTTAAACTTTAAAATTTATGTTAAAAGCCTAATAACATTATTCCTCTGGGAACTCTGAATAAGAAGTATATATTAGGAATCTGTCCTCTGCAGGTTAGTTAGAAAAGGGTTTTTTTTTAATATTCATTTGAAAAGCGTCAGGTTCACTGACAGACAATCTAAACCGCTGGCTGTAGAAGCATATCATTTTGCATAAAAGTTATTTTTATAACGAAAGTCAATCAATTCAATTTATTTATTTTTCAAGTATCATGACTCGTTTGTTAGTAAAAAACTTATCCTATGTTAGTAATTATTAATTATGAAAGTGACCACTAAGGACGGTTTTTGAAAATTCATCCCCTATATGGGATGCGAGTTTGTATGGAAGATCGTCATTTTTGACGATGGCTTGTCCAACTAATTAATAATCCTACTAATGTTATAAATGTCACAGTTTGTATAATTGGATGTTTGTTACTCAATCACTCAAATAAGTAGATACCTACGGCTGAACGGATTTATCCCGGTAGTAGGTACGTTCCTGTGAAATAATTTCAAATCTCCACGCGAGGGAAGCCGTGGGCAGAAGCTAGTTAATAATAAATCTGCAATTTCTAGAACCTTTGTTAATCAGTTTAACTGCTTTAGATACATTTCATCATCATCATCATCTGCCTAGCCTATTCCCAACTATGTTGGGGTCGACTTTCAGTCTAACCAGATGCAACTGAATACCAGTATTTTACATGGAGCGACTGCCTATCTGACCTCCACCACCCAGTTACTGGGTAATACGATACCCCTTGGTAAGACTGGTTGTCAGACTTTCGGGCTTCAGAATACCCGTAACGACTGTCAAAGATCCACGAATGACAGCCGGGACCAACGGCTTGACATGCTTTCTGAGGCACGGAGGGGTCACGTTATGTAAAGATGGTCACCCATCCACAGACCAACCACGGCAAGCGTAGCTTAACCCGATCGATCGACCTGTGCGGCTGTTATTATTAAGCCACGGGCCTCATTTATTACAACTAATACAATTTGGAGAAAGACAAAAACGCGTTACTTATAATTTTGATTTGTTTAAAACAAACTCTATTCTACTTTATAACCCCCTCATATGAATATTTATTCACATACGAAATATTAATAATTAAATCCACCATAATCAATATTATGCGGAACTCCTTTGAGAATCACTCAGCAGGTGGAGACGCTTCGATGGACCGCTTCCTTTACCCGCGTTTACGTTGAATTTAACTTAATATACCGTATATATACCGGTATATACGCAAGTTACGTCTGTATCAGTAAACGAGGTTCAATAAGTAAATAGTAGCGGGAATTCATTATGTTCGAGTGACTGGAATAAGGATTTACTTAGTAAAACAGCTAACTTTACTTATCTGTGGGCCTAGCAGAAACGCATGATGACACCATGACCTAAAGCGGTCACTGTCGGACTGCATAGAAAAGAAAGAGAAGCGCGATGACACAACGCTGGTAATTTATTGCAAAATATGAAGCAACTATTTATTTACAAAAAATGTATTGTTAAAAAATTAAAAGAGAATTTTTTTTGTAGAATTATCTGACAAAAAATCAGAATGATTGTATGTATATTAGTACCTATATGGTTTTTATTGTAAAAAGAAATTTTTTAGAGGTATCTTCATGATTTTTTTCTAGCGTATCAAATTAGTTGTATTATGTTTTCAACACACTATCAACCTGGCATATATCCTGAAGAATTTCATATATTTTTCTGATTTTGTTTACTGTAGTCGATCATATACTTTTATTGTTTCTAAAACTTGCGTTTTTTCATATATTTTTCCATTTTCTTTTTGGGTGGGAAATCATCAAATGACACCTCCCGCTCTGGTCGGAGCGGAAGGGGAGTGTCAGACTCTTACTGACTAAAGCCCACCCGTGTTCCTTCAGTTGCCTGTGTCAGGGGCCACGGTATCTCTTTTGAACAACCCGCGACCCTGGCGAGCATCGGCCCTAGCGGACCCCGTCAGTTGGTGCTTTAGTTGGTGTTAAGGTCCTGTAAGCCCCTTAAGATTATGCAGCAAGCACAATAAGTTGTATTCATATCTAGCATTATCAGCCAATTACGTTCCCACTGCAGGGACACATGCCTCCTCTCGGTGAAAGGGAGTGTGCCGTAAACCACGCCGGACCTGTGCGGGTTGGTAGATGTCACATGTCTTCGAATAGTTGGTTCTTGGACATGCCGGTTTCCTCAGGATGTTTTCGTTCACTGTTTTGAGAGCAGTGGTGATAAAATTATTTACTCAAAGTACCTAAAGCACTTGCCTGGGCTCGAACTTACAACCACTCGTAAGTCCTACTACTACTACTGTACTACTGGGACACTACTGCTCTCAATCACCTATATAATGACTAAAGTCTTAAAACAGTGTGCGAAATAAATATTTTTAATTTTTAAATCTATCGATTTAAAATCGACTAGCCGTATAAAATATTAAACTTATTTTCCATTCTCCCCAGGCCAATCTCACTCTACAAACTACAGCCTGTACCACATAGGCGCGGTAGCCAAGCCTTCAGTCCGCGCCTTCTCCCAGTACGGCAAGATCGATGACCTGGTGAAGGAAGGAGATGATGAGCAGCAAGTTTACGACCAGTTCTCGGCACCAGCTATTGGAACCGGCATCGGGGACACCGAGAATATGGTGTTTGTTGACGGTGCACATAGTTTGGTAAGGGTACAGCTGATAAATTTTCACATGATTATTTTAGAACCTCTTATACATGCTCATGCATGGTAAGAGGAGAAGTTAAGGTGACAGTTAACAGCTGGAAAATGGTACAGTCGCCGTCAGATATATTGTAGCAGGCAAGGTGACCAAATACTTCTGAACAATTATAAATGTCAATAAGTTCCTTAGACTACAAGTTACCATTAATATCTGAACATTCATTACTTCATTAATATCTGCTCACTATTTAAGACCACCCCATCTGCGTAGATGCACTTGATTATTTATGATTATTTTACTTATTTTTTCATACAAATGTACATATTATTATTATTATTTGAAATATTAGCATAGATTATGTAAATATTATTCACAGAATACATAAAGAGATCTTGCTTGAACCAGTAAGAGTGCCTGATCACCGTCTATGCCCCAATATAAGAAAGGAGACTCTTGTACTCAGACCAGAATACTTATTTACTTATAGGTAACTGGTGTTTAATGTTACAGGTATCCCTCATGTGCCGCATGATTCCGTCACCTGATTGGTTCATCGGTGTGGATGGTGTGAACCTTTGCGTGGACTCCTCCTGGGTGGATCAGATTACTCTTGACGTAAGGATATATATTTCTATTCAAGCTACTTCTTTCTCATATACCTAAGTCAAAACATGATTAAAGGATTAACCATATAATATATTTCTACTTCAACTTGTTTACCCGTTCTTCTCATATCCCCTATTTATAAAGAGATGGTTATTAAAATAGGTACACTGAAGTTGAGTAGCAATAAAATAACCACACACACAAAGAACTATCTAAAGGACCCTTTAAAGCATGGTCATTTTGATCAATTCAAACTTCAGTTAGAAGCAAATCATTGAAACTAAAGTCAGTTCGCTTTATATATGTGCAGTTACCCGACCATACTAACTAGATCAGTTTTTTCTGTCCTCGTCTAACCATTGACCTGTTTATGACTAGTTGGAGCCTTTAGACGCGGGGGCGGCCAGCGGACTGACGTTCACAGCTCCTCGCTGGGAGACCACTCCTCCGGACCCTGTGGCGAGGCACAAGCCGAAGGTCCCCGACCATCCAGCCGCCGGCTTCTACTACCCACTGCTGAGGGAACTGCCGGCTATCGCCAAAGTAGAGATTACCAAGGTAACATTTAGAATTCATGTCTTTAAGATTAAGACAAATCGATTGACGTAAGATTGATGTAAGAATAATCAAAATCTGCCCACGCGTTTGGTCTCTAGCGCGCCACTAAGGAACAAACATACATAAAATCTGACTATTCAAAAGTGCCTGTAAATATTTATTTGAAAAAAATGGTTTGAGTTTTCAGTTTTTGATTAACATTTATGACAGACGCCAGCACATCAAGCTACTACAATCTTGTCATCATCATCATTTCAGCCTAAAGACGTCCTGGACGACTGCTGGACATAGGCTTCCCCCAAAAGGGGGGTTTGCCATAATCACCACGCTTGGCAGGCGGGTTGGCGATCGCAGTATGGTATGGTGGTGGAATGCATAGAGAACAACAATCTGTTAAATTTCTTTAATAGATTTTCAACTTTATCGCTACTGACAGTTGGTTCAAGGTTGATTTGGAAAATTTGACAGTTTCGGGTAGCTTGATGTGCTGGCGTTTGTACATAACCTTCCTTTGCGTCGCGCTATCGGATTAAAAACATGATTAGATTCTGATCCTAAACTAAACTATCAGAATCAAAAACCTTACAATAAAAACGTTTTGCAGCTTCAAACTCATCATCTATTTACCTTTCCAATATAGCCACTGATATAATGCACATTTCGTTGGAGACAGCACGAAAGTCCATCCACACTGCTATTCCCATAGTATCGTAGTCTGATACCAAACCGCCATCATTACTGTCGAGGCGTTGTAACTTGTAATGTAAGTATTATGTTAATGCAAGTACATGATCACGTTACACGAGCTATCGGGTTATACTGATAGGTAAGTGTTGCGTGTGTTTAATCAAATCATTCCGTTCTGTGGCTGCGTGCTAGTTTTATGCCTAGCTGGGTGATAAGGTGTGGAATATACTTGGGATGAAGGGGCTTTAAAGTATATGAATTAATAAAAGTATAATTATCATCGACTACAGTAAACAAAATCAGAAAAATATATGATATTTTTCAGGATATATGCTATGAGTTGAAAACATAATAAGTACAACTAATTTGATACGATAGAAAAAAATCATGAAGATACCTCTAAAAACTTTCTTTTTACAATAAAAATCATACAAATATACATACAATCATTGCGATTTTTTGTTAGATTAATTATTCTACAAGTAACATACTAAAATACTAGTGTTTTATTTTTCTAGTCCAAACAATAGATTTTTTGTAAGTAAATAATTGCTTCTTATTTTGCAATAAATTACCAGCGTTGTGACATCGCGTTTCTCTTTCTTTTCTATGCAGTCTGACAGTGACCGCGCATTAGGTCATGTAGGCCCTTAATGGGAATTATAGAGGTATGCCGAGGGTAACATAAATCTAACATTAAAACTCCTTACATACAAAAAAACATTTGGAAAACTTCAAAAAATGAATGGTTAAACAGACCTTAATCGTCACATAACTTTAAGCAATAATAAAAAAAAAAAAAAATATAATAATATAAATATATAATGAAAGTATAATAGATAATATTGCGGCTCACTTATTTAAAATTAATATTATATATATTTTTGCATGCAAGTTTATGTTTTAATAAGGTATAAAATAAAATATATTAAAACCATATTCAAAAGAGCATTTAAATACAACGAGTATATTCTTCTTCGAAGTGAATTTTTCGAGCAAGACTATTGTATCAATTCTTCAGCCAAGTAGTTGGCGAGCCACCATTACCGTATAAAATTGCAGTTACATTGTATGAAGAGGCAATGTGTGAACCCATAGAGCATCCATGGCAGGTTACTTTGTAATAACCGTATTTCTCTACTGCATCTCACTAATAAAAGGTAGTGCACATTTTAAAAATATACATAAAGTAGAAAGTTAATTTATTTACGAGCGGGCAGCAGATATCTTTACATAGTATAAAACAAAATTGCTCCCGCTGTCTGTAAGCTTAGATCTTTTAAACTCCGTAACGGATTTTAATGCAGTTTTCAGTAATAGATAGAGTGTTTCAAGAGAAAGGTTTACACGTATAATACATGCATATTATAGTAGAGAAAAGCCGAGAAATTCAAAGATTTGTAATGTGTAGATCAAATTAATGTAATATGTTTATCTCAGGATAACCCACAGTAACCATTTTTATCTTTTACATATTAGAAAAAAAAAAATGTTATATATCAAGCTATTTTAAACAATAGAGAATTATTCATTATCCAATTAAATACATTAGATACGTTGTGCATTTCATATAGATCAAAGTTGCCCTTTATAGCATATCATTAAAATGAAGATATCAGAGATTTAAAAAGCGGGGGCAGAGCGGCTGGCGGGGCGGTACGAAGTTTGCCGGGTCAGCTAGTATTAAATAAATGGATGAAACTGAATGCATGATCTCCTATACACTGCAGAAAAAATAATTTCATTCTGAGATGGAAATACATAATGATCAGACTACTACATGTTTATTACAATAAACGCTATAAAAATAATATACCCATGACGACTATTTGCAGGTAAAAGAATACTCAACAAAGGAACTACATGACTTAGCGCGCAAAGAACTCAAGTCAGTACTAAAAGCTAAAAGTGAACATAAAGGACTACCACGAAAGACAATAGTTAACAATGATGATGACAACGATTTCAATGAAGAACTACAAGAACACAATGTTATGACTACGAGGAGCTATGTTGACAAACTGAAGGATTTAGAAGAAGATCCTGTTGGGACTCCGAGACCTAATGCACCTGAAAATTATGTTGTGGTTGTTACTAAAGCTCCAACTACTACGTGAGTATAAACTCCAATGTATACAAATCATCATCATCTGCCTAGCCTTTACCCAACTATGTTGGGGTCGGCTTCCAGCCTATCTGGATGCAATGTGTACCATATTATTACTCCTCATTAACCTGTAACGGAACTTGGACAATGACCTCTCCATTAACCATATCCTTGGCTACTCTCATACAGCTTGCTACTCTCATACAACTAGTCTGTTAGTTCCTATAACCAAAGGAGGTCCATATTTCCCAGGAACAACAAAAAAACCATTCAAACCATGATTCAGAAATCTTGGAAACAAATTATCCTTCTAAAAAAATATAAATTTATAGATATTTTGCCTCATCAAAATCAAGTTCAACTAATGGAACCGCGAGAGAATGCTTTCAGAAAGAGACAAATATTTTTTACAATCCCTGAACACAGAAACCCACTCCCGCTACAATGAAATTGATAGAATTTCATATCGTTACTTACCTTTATTACTTTTCCATTAGTATTAGCATAAGGACTTGTTCCCATTATACGTGGCTGTTAAACTCGTTACTGATACGAGTAATTGCCATTAAAGCATTTTACTGCATCACATTGAGTCAATATTGCGTCACATTACATCTCCTCAGTTATAGTACCAGTAGACTTCTCATAATTATTTTGGTTATACTACTAGGGAATAAGTATAATGATGAACATCAGAATCTAAAGTTGCCTGTCAATAAAAAAAAAGATTTGTTTATTTATTTTCCAACTTACATCTAACATTACAAGGAAACCTATTGCGATAGTGTACTTAACTGAACTTTTAACCTAACTTATTACTAACTCCATAATATAATTAAATTTTGTAACTTATTATAAATTTTGTAACTTATTGTAACTTAGTACAAACAATGCATTGTTTGTGAACTCACTCAGAGAACAACAGAATAGGTCCGTGCCACTAGCTATGAGGTTGAGAGTGCGGAGTGCACGCGTCAGTAGCGCCTCACTTAAAAGATGATCAGGGTAACATCAATGTTCTTTTTCAATGCAGTCATTCTATATCTATTAATACTTTTATCTTTACATATAATAAAACAGTAACGAAAGTAAAACTGTACATTGTGAATTTTCGAGACAAAATAAGTGGCTTTTGTTAGAAAAACGTAACTGATGGCAAAAAGTGACTTTTTAGAATTTTTGTCTGTTTGTCTGTTTGTCTGTGTGTATGGTACGGCTTCACGCCAAAACTACTGGATAGATTGAATCGAAATTCAGCAAAAATGTTCTTAGTAAACCAAGGAAGGCTTTAGGATACATATTATCACGCCGTATGCTCTGGGAGGTAAGCAATATTGATTTTAAAATGTGTTTGTTCGGAATCGAATGAACAAAATAATTGAATGCACAAAATGACATGTTTATTTATTTATTTAGTTAAAAATAAAACTTTAACGAACTCTGGGAACATAATAATCACGCTATTTTTATAAAGGAGCGGGGCAGTAATATTATAAATTGCAAGGGAACAGCTATTTCAACAATATGTCAACGGGGAGTTTAGCGGTAAGGTTAGGCGACCGTTTACCGCACTAAATGGTGCGAGTTCAAATCCCATAATATTGTTTTAAAAATCGTAAAATTCTTTTTTTTTTAGTTTTTGCATTTTTTGTGCATTAGGAACGATACTGTTATGAAATCTGAGAACTTCACATGTCCTATCTAATTGTATGGAGAGTTTCACACCAATATTACTAAACAGATTGATTGGCGGTACAACAAGCTACACTATCATGAATTCAAGTCAAACTTTTGGTTCTAAGTTATATCTTACCAAGCACATTTGTTATAGGTAATTCATTTAAGTATGTAATTCTTAGTTTTGATCCTTGCTGCTGTTACCATATTTTTTTAATGCTAAACTAATGTAGCTGTCTGTTAAATTAACGACTATTTAGTTTTATTCATAATTTAATTAATTTGGGTAAATAATATGTAATTTCCGTTTTCTAACTAGAGGGCGTTGGCGTTGAGTTAGATCGCGCTATGGTTTTGTTCCCAAAGTGTGATGTTATAGGTGCCGATGTGCCGCTCTCATCCTATAGAAACGGGGGTTACCTTTGTTCTCTGTGTTGGTTGATGTGTTTAATTTTCCTGTTGGCCTTCACAGAGTACTTTTTGATAGACTGAAATTGGCCTTTTTAAGACTCTGTGAAGGGGACAACTTTGCTAGATCACTCACCTTTGATGAGGTGCCGTCGTACTACACGTACGACAAGCAAAGAGGTGTATTTAATCGACGTCGACGCGGACACGCCGTGGACGGGTTTCCAGGAATTTTTAAGGACATCGCATTGGGACGGGCTTACACTGTGCACCCAAATAATGGCGAGTGCTATTATTTGCGAATGTTACTGCACACAGTGCACGGCCCAACATCATTTGCGTTTCTAAGGACAGTCGATGACATTGAGTATCCCACATACCGCGTTGCTTGCGTAGCACGATACCTTCTCGACGGTGATCAGCATTGGGACAACGCACTTGAGGAGGCCAGCATTAAAGACAATCTCAGTCGTTTGCGACATCTGTTTGTCGTCATGTTGGTGTTCTGCGGTATTGCAAATCCGCTTCTGTTGTGGGAGAAATATCGGCATCTTCTGTCGAAGACTTCCTAAGAGGTCTGAGACGCACTACTGAAGATAATACTGAGGCAACCGATGAGCGCGTTCTAAACAGTTGCCTTAGTTCACTTCAAGATATGGTCATTTCGATCTGCGGCAGTTCTCTGGTGGATTACGGGCTACCGACTCCACAACATCTAGATGTACAAGAGCTTGGAAACAGAGAGTACAACTCTGAAATAAATTATGATCCAAGAGCTATGAGTACCGTCGTCAATGATCATGTCTCTAAGTTCACCTCTGAGTAAAAGCAAATTTTCGACACCATCCTTGACTCGGCTCGGCCAAGGTAAAATGTTTTTCTTGGATGCTCCTGGTAGAACAGGGAGAATATTTGTCACCACTGGCATTCTCGCAGAGGTCAGGAGGCAAGACAAGATTGCCATTGCAGTAGCATCGTCATTAATCGCCGCAACACTGCTTCCTGGTGGCAAAACAGCGCACGAAATGTTTAAGATTTCCATAGATTTAGAGAGTAATGAAACACCTGTTTGTGTAGTGTCACGCAATAGTGACAAAGGGCGCGTGCTTAAAGATTGCTGTTTAATCGTGTAGGATGAATGCATTATGGCGAACAGAAAAGCAGTAGAGGTGGTAAATAGGACTTTGCAGGACATCCGCAGGAACCAGCAAATGATGGGTGGCGTTACAGTTATGTTTAGCGGCGATTTCCGACAAACGCTGCCTGTGGTGACGCGAGGAAATAGGGCTGATGAGGTGAATGCTTTGTTGAAATACTCTTTCTTATGGCCACATATTCATAGGTTGCGCTTAACGATGAATATGAGAGCACATCTTGGCGGGAATGTACACGCCCAAGAATTATGATCTCTTAAAATTGGGTGAGGGAACGCTACCAGTAGACGGTGGCCAGGTGGTTCTACCTGAGATACTTGGGAGAGTGGTGTCCACCTTAGAAGATTTGATTCGCCTGATGTACAGGGACATCAATAGGATACCGCACCAACATAATTCTTGGGTGTGTGAACGAGCCATTTTAACACCCAGAAACGACCAAGCTTCAGCGATCAATGAATGCATTCTCGCGGAAATTGAGGGAAATGAAGTGATCTACACTTCAATAAACACTGTTGTCGACCAAGATGACGCCACACGTTACCCCGTAGAATTTCTCAATTCCCTCAGTGCAAGTGGACTACCAGCGCACACCATTAAGTTCGGTGTCCCAATTATGCTTCTTCGGAAACTCACTCCGCCGAAACTGTGCAATGGGACCCGGCTCAAAGTCGTCTCGCTGCAGAGAAATATCATTGAGGCGAAAATTCTAACGTCACGTAACGTGGTGTCAGCGAGACACCACAACCCGTCCCGTCCCCGGGCTCTTAGAATTCGACATCAGACGTTTCAGATCTTCGATTTTGACGACCCCGTTGTCGCTGGCATAAGCAACAGGATCCGCGTACGAAGTCGCGGGCAGAAGCTAGTATTTCATAATATTTAAAGGTAGGTACTTAATAGAATAGCAACTTTATAAAACCCTTGGCGCAATGGAAACGGGAACACACTCGACAGACTGTCTTTGTGTATTCGCAATTATTTCGACATGTTAACGACGCTTTGTCCGGAATACAATCCTTACTTTATTGGATTAACTAGTAGGTAGTCATTTTTAGATTTAGAATGAAAGAATAAATACACATATTTTCATGAAAATTAAGACTCATAAAAAATATTCAAAAATTTTGCCATCAGTGTCTTAACTAATAAAGCAATTACTTCTTTTTTATATTCGATGTTGTACAGTTTTGATTTCACTACAATTTTTTATAAGTATGTATAGATGTAAAATGAGGGATCCGTAGCTAAATAATAACAGCCGCACAGGTCGATCGATTAAGTCAAGCTACGCTTGCTGCGGTTGGTCTGTGGATGGGTGACCAACTTTACGTCCTCCGTGCCTCAGAAAGCATGTTAAGCTGTTGGGCCCGGCTGTTCGTGGATCTTTGACCGTCGTTACGTAGTCAGAAGCCCGAAATTCTGACAACCAGTCTTACCAAGGTGTATCGTATTACCCAGTAACTGGGTTATGAAGGTCAGGTAGGCAGTCGCTCCATGTAAAATACTGGTATTCAGCTGCATCCGGTTAGACTAGAAGCCGAGCCCAACATAGTTGAGAAAAGGCTAGGCAGATGATGATGAGATGTAAAATGTAAATTAATTTTGCTAGTAGAAAAATGCAAACTAGTAGAAATGCTAATTTATTTACTTATTATCCATTACAGAACAACAGAAGCAGAATTTGAAAGCGAGCTCAAGAACATGGATGACGTCGTCTTGGCGGTTGCTCACGGCAGAAAGCTTGGTCTACACAAGCATTTGCCGAGGCACTTCAGGTCCCGTTTACACCACGCAGTCAACAAGATCCAACGTAAGAGACAAGATAAAATACTCTTTAATATGTACACCATATAAATCACACACACAGGGTCAAATTAAATTAGGTAGCCAAACTCAGCAGAACTGATGACTATCAATATCTAAGCACGATAAAATGAAAATGTCGCGGGCGCGTAACGGATTGATTTGTATTGTCAATCTCAAATTGTCAATGTCAATTAATAATGTGTGTTGTCTTTGGTCCCTGGCCCTGACATCAAGCAATGGACAAAATTGTCAACATTTTTTAAGCTCGAGTACGAAGCTTTTGACTACGTTGTGTATATTTTATGTCGAATTTTAATTTGTTTTTTTTGCAATACATGTGCGTTTTCTTTCTTTCTTTTTCTTCTAATATCAAAAAGATTTGATGTCTTTTTATGGGTCAACGACCGCTATTAGTGATGTTACTTGAAGTACGAGTTGAGAAAATATGTTCTACCGTGTTTAGATAGATCTATACTTATTATGGATATGAAATTTACACAAAACAAACAGATTGTTTAAACTATTCCAATTTAATACACCAACTGCGGTCGATAAAACCAGAAAAAAATATCTTTTTTTTTTTTTGTTTTACGAGTATTGTGTTTAGGTACCTATCACATTTATGCGGAGTTTCGCTAGCTATTTTTATTTGGCCCTGCATAAAAGTACAAGCGTCACGAATTGCTCTCTGAATTAATTAAATTAATGTTACTCATTGTCCATTAATTTCGGAAAAAAATGTGTCTGAAATATTTAAACTCAGACAGTGTCTCGACTGAACGATGATACTCGTAAATTAAGTACTTATGTAATTGTAGAAGTGGCAAAATCCATACTTGTAATATTATTCTCTTCACGCTTAAACCGCTCAACCGATTTAGATGAAATTTGGTATAGAGATAGTTTGAGTCCCGGGAAAGGACATAGAATAGTTTTTATCCCGATATTCCCACGGGATCGACACTTATGCGGGTGAAACCGCGGGGCGCTGCTTCTGATTCAAATTTCACAAAATCCATTGACGGTCTAGCTAAGGTGATCAATACTCAATATAAGTCTAGTCCATATAATCAGACGACAATGTTTCCACTGCTGGAATACAGGCCTCCTCTCCATGAGAGGGAGTGGCCCATAATCCACTACGCGGTCCCAGTGCGGGTTGGCAAATGTCACATGTCTTCGAATGCTTTGCTGAACATGCCGGTTTCCTCACGATGTTTTCCTTCACCGTTTTGAGAACAGGGGGCCTAAAAAGGCCACTTTAAAGAATCTTAAAAGTATAACATTATGAATCGTAATAAGGCTAAGACAGTCCGTGTTTCTCTTTTTTTCGCTGCACTACGTAGGTATAATCAAAGAGAATGTTATTTTCGCACAGATAAAACAAAAATACTGAAAAATGCTTCCTCAATGGGATTTCATACGATTTACTTAATGGTTAACTTTCCATTATGTTATCCTTTTATGATTCTGCCAAAGTGGCCTTTAATTTAAACAAAATAAAGTGCCTGCTTGTGTTTGAACCCACGACCTACAACTCCTAAGTCGCGGCCGTTACCACTGGGCCATCACTGCTCTCCATCAATATACATTTAATAATAATCTTATTTATATTCTTCTCTTGTATCTGCAGCAGACAACACCCATAGTTTATACTTACTAGCTGCGCCCCGCGGATTCACCCGCGTAAATGTCGAGATAATTAAAAAAATAAAAAAAACCCGACTGCGGTAAAACAACTTAAGTTAAAAACAAAACTGAAAAGCTAAAAACAAGCCTATTTTAAATTAAATAAAAGTTGGAAGCAGGCGGGACCCATTTGAATTTGAAAATATAATAAAAATGGTATGGGTCCCGCCTGCTTCCAACTGTTGTTTTACCGCAGTCGGGTTTTTTTTATTTTTTTAAATAACTTTTTTTATTTCCAACTTTTTAGTTTACAAATGTGAAAGATTTCGCAGACGATTTAGTTCTTGGTAGGTGTTTTTTACAATTTGTCACTTCGAATTGCTTTTAAGTATATATGTTGTATATATTTTTGTAATCACCTTTTAAAACCCTTTATTTTGATACCCCACTCGAAAGGTTTTGAAAAAAAAAATTAAAAAAATTATTTAATATAGCGTCCAGTAGTCGCCATATTGAATTTAACGTCATGTCTTTAGTGACACTCGCCGGACTAAGAGGAATCGATTAACGTGTGAATCATAAAAATCGGCCCAGGCGTTTGGTCTGTATAGTGCTTCAAAGGAACATATAAACATACATACATACATAGGCTGATGAACACATTACCACTCCTTTGCGTCGCGCAGTCGGGTAAAAAGTAGCCTATATATTAATCCAGGGTGTCAGCTACCTCCATACAAAATTTTATCAAAATTGGTCTAGCCGTTTGAACGTGAAGAAGTAACAAACATACACACACAGTCACAAACTTTCGCCTTTATAATATTAGTGTGATGAATAGCTTTTCTTGCCACTCCTTTCATCTACAGCAAATGACTGCCTGGTGTCAGAATGGAGTGCCTGGTCACCTTGCTCAGTGACCTGCGGCTTCGGGGACAAGCTTCGGTACAGGAGCGTTGTGCGCGAAAAGAAAGATGGCGGCCGCAACTGTCCTGCCCTCACCGACAGAAAACACTGCGGCAATGTCAACTCTTGCGCACACATCGATTATTTTGAATGGTAGATGGATGGTTAAATAAATGTTGTCATATTTGTATTGTTTTTTTTTATTAAATTACATTGTCCTATTGGTATTTGCTAAAGCTACTGCAATTCATGATTTTTCACAAATAATAATCATTATTTCCGAAAGTATCCAATGTACTTATAGGATGGCAGAGACGCGCAAACTGTAACCATGCAGCACGAGATTCTAGACCCCCCGGCGTATAATTTTTTTTGTCGGTTCATCATAATCATTTCAGCTGAAAGACGTCCACTGCTGGACATAGGCCTCCCCTAAGTACCTCCACTTTGACCGGTTCTGTGCTTCTCGCATCCAACGGGTTCCTGCGGGCTTCACAAGGTCGTCGCACCACCTTGTGGGAGGCCTTCCATCGCTACGTCTTCCGGTACGCGGTCGCCACTCCAGAACCTTTCGGCCCAATCGGCCATTTGTTCTGCGAGCAATGTGCCTTGCCCACTGCCACTTAAGTTTGGCAATTCTTCGGGCTATGTCGGTTACCTTGGTTCTCCTGCGGATCTCCTCATTCCTTTCTTTTCGTCGGTTATCAAAAAAAATAAAAATTGACCGCGTAGGTATTTTCTGTGAAACAGCAACTTTTTTTTGATACGAGTAACATACGAATAAGTTTGCCAGCCTGTATTTCCGAACCATTCACAATCCTAAAGGTCATAGCACACGTATGAAATCAGAAAGGGATCGGCACCGTATCGCCTTTCTGTCAAACAAGCGTCAACCTAATGTAAGCACGTAACCAAAGCGGATTAGAAGCTCCGATACATCGACTCGGCTACGGGTAGGCGACGCCGAGCTTACGGCTCGCCGACCGCTGATTGATGATGCAGGCAGGTCGCGGGAGAGGTGAGAGGGGCAAGGGTGGACGAAGAGACGTAAGCGCGGGGATGACGAGCCGTAAGCGCGGGGACGATGAGCCGTAATGCATGGCACCGCGGTTCGTGAGCTTGTCCCGAGGCGAGGCGATTACGTTCCGATTCCGATTTAGTGCGTGAAATACTGAACGGCTCGAGTAATACGGCGCTGATCCCTTTCCGGTTTGATACGTGTGCTATACCTTTATCATACTTTATCCTTTACAAAGTAAGTCCTATAAACTCCTTTGTCAACAACATCCCGTTACAGAACTACCTAAAAATTCCACTCACACAAAACTAGCTCAATTCCCTTTGACTACTTTTCATTATTAAATAATTAATTTTAATCATACACAACGGTACAAAGCTTTGGTTCAGTTGGCGTCGTAAAGCGGAGCAACTTTATAGAGGTCTGGCTGTGTCAATAAAAGACGGAACGCCTGTATAGCGAGATTACAATATAAAATATTTAATAGTACGCTGACCGAAGAATTATTTAGATAGTATTTCTCAGGTGACACTGGAGCTTTCAGTTTAATTAAAAGTTTTGCACTGGAAGAGTTTATAAAAGTAGTTGCACCCTAGATAGAATGAGTTAACAAAGTAGTTGAATGAATTTGTCTGCTAGCCAGTACAGGAGCTATAAATTCGCTAAAAGGGAAAGTAGAAGTAATTGTATTCGTTTCTGTTTAGAGAAATATTTTGTTTGACTGGAATTCTTGTGCCCAATTGCAACGGGTTTGCTAATTTACGCCGTACGGCATTTCATACAAATTTTCAAACCCTTATTTTTCGAAATGAATGAACCGATTATACTTAGTGAAACTTCATACACATTAGCAGGATAAAAAGGTCTAAAAAGTCAGTAGAGAACGTTTTCGAAAAATAGTGTTACAGCCAAATTAGACCGATTTTAAATTTTCCATAGAAACAGAGATTTCCAGTTATCTTTTTTTTAAATAAGACGTTTCGAAAATGTTCTCTACTAACTTTTTAGACCTTTGTATCCTGCTTATGCGTATGATGTTTCATTAAAATTGGTTCATTAATTTCGAAAATGAAGGGCTTGAAAGTTTGTATGAAATGCCGTACGGCGTAAACACTTATAATAGTGGCATTGTTGGATCACCTTTTGGTGAATGCGGAAGGTTCATATGGTCTCTAAATTGTAGGTAAATATTGTTTACTTTCAAATTGTGTTATCGCTTTCATACCTATAAAATAAAGGATTTGTTTTCTATAAACTACTTATCTGTTTCTTTAGAATTAGTAGATGCCTTGGACGGTATCTGACTGAAAACATGAAGTATTTACAAAGCTGTAACCACTTCCCAAGAATTTAATATCGTTTTAAATGTTGAAGAACTTTAGAAGGTCGTAAAGTGTTGTAAGACGTGCTTGGTCTCTATGATATGCTCTCAGCCTTTGGTTGGGTCGTAACCTCTGTGGCGGGAGGTTAACTTTTTATTTTATATTTTTACTAGCTGACCGCGATTTTCGTACAGTCTCAGAATGGGTGCGTCCCATATCATATAAAGTTATTTGGTATATGTATTTTCATTTCAATAACGTTTACAAGATATAATAAACGTGAGATATACCAACTGTTGATATAATTTCTTTACATATAACATTTATATGTAAAGAATCTAAAATGTATCTAAAACTTATTTCGTATAAATCTATTGGATATAACGTTTATTTAATCGAAAATCATTAGGTATATCGTTTAAAATATATAGTTCCGAATTGGATAAGTTAGGTTAGAAGGCCTTCGTGGCTTCGTGGGTTAAAACATTGTTTTAAAAAGCTCGAAAAAATGAATCGCTGCAAAACCGACTCCACTTAGTCTTACTTTTGTCCGCCCTACCCCCAGAGTGTAATTTAAGCCCGCGTAGGCGCGGCGGGGCGAGGCGGGCCGGGAGCTATGGGGCTGGTGGGTGTAAGGCCGCCGCGGCTGAGGCTGGCCGGCATACAAGCCGAAGCCGAAGCTGCGGTGGTGAGCATTAAAACCATCTGCGACGATAAGCTCGCGTGGGACCGCCGGAGCCCTGCAGCGCCGGAGCTATGACAAAAACCATGCCTGCTGCATGTTGCATGCTTGCTTGCATGCTGCATGCTTGCTTACATGCGGAATGCTGGCTTGCATGCATTATGAATGGTGTCATTATGGTTAACACCCTGATTTCGTTTCCGAAAACATATTTATGAACAAGCGAAGGGCATCCCGAGGTTAGGTTTGGTTACTGCCGGGAGGACACAATGTATTGCAATATGTACAATGCAATACTATGGGACCAAACCTGAAATCGCGAAAAAAAAAAAAGTCAGCTGTTCCCTACATTTATGTTCGTATAACTTGTCAATCTGTAGGAAACAGCTGATTTTTCTTTCGCGATTTCCGGTTTGGTCCCATAGTAAATGTTGTTCATAATGATGAGTACAATGACCTCTTAAGAGGTTTTTGTTTGATTGTGATTAGTTAAGATATATGAACCCTGTAATGTCGGGTATGGGTGGAAAACATAATTTTAAATACAACAAAATCCACATGGCATCAGCAAATGTTTTAGACAATACCATTCATCATCATCATCGTCATCCAAAACCCGACTTCACCAACTCGAGCAAGGTCTCTGTTTTCATGTGCCCCACGCTCCTGTGCCAGCCTCATCCACAATAGCAATATTATTTATGTTCATGTTTTTATAGCAGAAAAGAAGACCGTTACAACCAGGGTGAAAGCGCAGTGAGCCTAGTAACAACGTGAGGAGTAAACGTACCGTAAAATCGAATGATTTTAAAATTGAGTGATAAGAGATCGAACGATTTTAAACTTGAGTGATGAGAAATCGAACGATTTTAAAATTGAGTGAGAATGCTTTTCACGAATGAAAAGTATAAATACCAAACTTAAATCTTATTTCTTAGGTATTTACTTCTCCTATTAGCTATTCCTATAGCTAAGCTGTTCTCGCCCCGCCCGACATAAAATATAGAAAATAATCAGGCGAGAAAATACCAGGCAGCCGATAGCACGTTCCATGTTCAAAATTGCGTACATCTTTAGATTATGACCTAGAGAGGGCGCCCACGGTAGTAAAGTGTTGCTACCCTCAAATCGAACTGAAGGCGCGTCATTAGTATTCCAGTTGTGATCTCCTCAAAATCAAGGAGTATGTGATTCGATTTCTATACAGCTGATGTAAGTTTATAGAGGTGTTGTAACCTCTCTTCCTTTCATTTTTGAGAATATTTGTTGTGTAGATAGATTTATTTTTTAAAGTTGTATTAGGTACAACACTTTTACAACATTTACACAACAACATAACAACAACAACACTTATACAATTTTTTTTTAGGTTTTTTATGATTTACGATTAAACCGTTTACAAATCGTTCCCAAATAAAGTTTTCATCGACCTTAGCAGTATTTTGTCGCTTTGAAATTGTCGTTAAAGTACATTATTTTATCGAGTTTTATCCAAATTCATATTTCATAATAATTTTATATAGATAGTACCTACATATCTTCGGTAGTGTGTACCCAAACAATTATTTCCTGTGTCGTTTTAACTACTCTATGTAAATATCTTGTTCACTCAATCGGAAACATCAATTGAGTGTCTTACCGCGAGCCCCATACTAAATACGACTCCCTTCGCCTTAACACAGCATTGTCTTGTCCAAACATACCACCTACAATGATGGTTATATGTTTAATATTCTTTAACATGGAGAATTATTTGCTAAGCTGATGATGGTTATAAAAAAAAATTAGGAAAGCTTCCCTTCCTGTCTATTAAATTCATTTGCCGCCTCTGAAAAAATCTTGTCGTGAGAACTTAGGTGATATGTCATTAGTGTCAATGCCTAGCATCCATTAGCATGACAGCTCACTTCACCTAAGTTTTCACGGTGAGATATACAGAATAGATCAGCCGAGCGATTCTGTAAAAATCTCACCGAGGGAACTTACTCTAACTCCGAGTCTTGTATATATTATCTTGGTAAACGATTAAAGAGAGAGCCCTGACGCCCATAACACAAGTTTAATCTTAGCTTGGGTGCCAGAGGTTTAAACTCTGTGGTATTCTTACAATTTTTAGGTTTATATAGTCTGTTCTACATAGTGCTTTTCTGCTAAATTGTAAACATGGAAATAAAGCATTATTATTATTACTTAGGTGTCAATAGTGTCAATCCCTATAGCATCAAGTGGAATGACAGCTCACTTCACCTAAGTTTTCACAGTGAGATATACAGAATAGATCAGCCGAGCGATTCTGAGAGAACTTAGGTGTCAATAGTGTCAATCCCTATAGCATCAAGTGGAATGACAGCTCACTTCACCTAAGTTTTCACGGTGAGATATACAGAATAGATCAGCCGAGCGATTCTGTAAAAATCTCACCGAGGGAACTTAGGTGTCAATAGTGTCAATCCCTATAGCATCAAGTGGAATGACAGCTCACTTCACCTAAGTTTTCACGGTGAGATATACAGAATAGATCAGCCGAGCGATTCTGAGGGAACTTAGGTGTCAATAGTGTCAATCCCTATAACATCAAGTGGAATGACAGCTCACTTCACCTAAGTTTTCACGGTGAGATATACAGAATAGATCAGCCGAGCGATTCTGTAAAAATCTCACCGAGGGAACTTAGGTGTCAATAGTGTCAATCCCTATAGCATCAAGTGGAATAACAGCTCACTTCACCTAAGTTTTCACGGTGAGATATACAGAATAGATCAGCCGAGCGATTCTGAGGGAACTTAGGTGTCAATAGTGTCAATCCCTATAGCATCAAGTGGAATGACAGCTCACTTCACCTAAGTTTTCACGGTGAGATATACAGAATAGATCAGCCGAGCGATCCTGAGGGAACTTAGGTGTCAATAGTGTCAATCCCTATAACATCAAGTGGAATGACAGCTCACTTCACCTAAGTTTTCACGGTGAGATATACAGAATAGATCAGCCGAGCGATTCTGTAAAAATCTCACCGAGGGAACTTAGGTGTCAATAGTGTCAATCCCTATAGCATCAAGTGGAATAACAGCTCACTTCACCTAAGTTTTCACGGTGAGATATACAGAATAGATCAGCCGAGCGATTCTGAGGGAACTTAGGTGTCAATAGTGTCAATCCCTATAGCATCAAGTGGAATGACAGCTCACTTCACCTAAGTTTTCACGGTGAGAATTACAGAATAGATCAGCTGTTCGTTACTGTTATCCCATTTTATTCAGGGTCAAATTAAATTAGCTAGCAAAACTCGACTTACGTGATTGGTTTCAATGTCACAAAAGATTTTTTTTTCTGAGTACTTCCAGCGGTCGTTGGGCTGCTGGTAGTGTAGGTACTTGAAGTATGAGTTGAGAAAATCTGTTTTTTTTTTGTTTTATGTATTGTTACGAAAAAAAATTGTTTCACCTATTTAAAAAAAAATGATATTTCAAGTAGGTCGTTTACCCCAAAAAAAGTATCTAATCAATGTATTTTTTAATTACCATGTTTAATGTTTAAATATAAATAGGCACTTATCACGTCTGCTTGTATATACCTACGTTTAGCGTTTAGTGATTTGGGTGCCAGTGGGTCTAAATGACAGTTTTAGTAAATATCCATACTTTTTTTTACCGACTTCAAAAAAAAGGAGGTTATCAATTCGACACGTATGTAGGTATGTAATTTTCAAGATATGGACGAATACGTATAAGTGTGTGGCCTGGCTTATTGATACGAGCTAAATATTTTCCCTTTGATACTACACCCGGTAGTGTCAAAGGGAAAACATTTCAAAACCTTGGTCAAATTCTAGTGCAATATTTACAACAAAACTATTACCTACTTATGCCTACTTATTACAAACAAATATTCCAGTTTTTACTTAAAACTTAGAATTACGAAATAAAAAAGTAATTTAAAAAAAATATTATTATTATTATTTCTTTTTTCTCGGAACCATTGGGTCCCGGTCCTTTGGAAGGCGTACGAGGGGCCGAAGCCAACTCGCAGAGGCCCCTTAGGAAATTTTAATGAAATGCGACACCAACCGACGATTATCCCTGTATGCGCTATGCAAGTGCACCCAAGGATAACCCCCGGTTGGTCTAGGACTATTGCAGGATATGGAAAAATAAAAAGTTGGACTATGGGTTTGAGTGGCTAAAGTGGACTGGTTACCAAGAACTATGGAATAACTACGACCCCTGCCTGATCAATGTTTTATATATACACGGATAAAATGGCAGGGGGTGACTTACACACTCAACAATGGGCCTCCGGAAACGGTCGCTAGCACATAGTGACGTAGCAACAAGGGGGCAACATGTCCTGAGGTGCTTATGAGGAGTGGAGAGGTATTCCACGGCTATCAGGACAATCCCGGAAGTACGGTCAAGATCCCTACCAGCATCTTACTGGAATACTTCCTTCCTCCGAGCACGATTGCTCTTGCGAATCTCCACTCAAGCCGGCCAATAAAGGCAAGAATGAGGTGGGAGCTCTGTTCATCGTCATTGTTCACTCCAGCCGGCCAATAAAGGCAAGCCAGAGGTGAGGAACAAGACTTCTCCCTGAAGATAGGGTCCGTGGGGTCGCTACTGCCCAACAGTTCGCCACATGCTGCCCTTCGGATTTCTGTATCTCTCTTGGTCTGGCTCCTCACCTTAGACCTGTTCCAGCAAAGTAAACTCTTCCGACATAGGCCTAGAGTTCGGAGCGCGCAAGCCCCACCACGGCGTCAACGTAGAGATACGGCGGCGGGGTTATTATTATTATTATTCCGTTCATTTATTTAGCTAACTTACTTTATTACATTTTTAAATATTTCTTAAAATATAAAAAATAGGTATAAAAAACATTTAAAAATATAAAAAAATAGTTGTCCGCCGGTGTCCGGAGCAGGGTCCAAGCCACCGGTGGTTAGGGCTCCAGAGACAGGAACCTCCTCACAATGCGAGCCGTATCAAGTAGTACTGCCTTCTGAATCAGGCCCTTGATCCAACCGCCTAACGAGAGCCTCGATAGATGTTGATCGAGGCTTTCGGCCATCAGCCCATTGGCTGATACGACAATCGGCACAATGATAGCCGAGCTCACATTCCACATGTCAACAACCTCGTGTGCTAAGTCGAGATATTTGATTTGCTTTTCTTTCTCAGCTTTCACGAGGTTCCCGTCATGTGGAATGGTAACATCGACAATCATTGTGCGGCGCGCTAATCGATCTATCACCACTATATCAGGCTTATTGGCAACAATAGTCCTGTCAGTAATGATAGACCGATCCCAGTACAATGTGACATGGTCATTTTCAAGAACTGGGTCGGGCACATACTTGTAATACGGTACCTCAGACTCCACAAGTTTATATTTCAAAGCAAGTTGCTGGTGAATAATCCTAGCTACTTGGTTATGCCTGTGCAAGTACTCGCCGTTAGCTAGACGAGAACAACCAGAGATAATATGTCTGATAGACTCACCCGGACGGTGGCATACCCGACACACGTCAACCGTCCCGTCCCTCATAATATGTCTCCGGTAGTTATTCGTTAAGATAACTTCGTCCATAATTGCACAGACAAAACCTTCAGTTTCCCCGAAAAGGTCACCAAAACGTAGCCAGGATATGGACGCTAAGGCTGGTTTTAGAGTCGCGCTGACCGCACGCTGACCGTCGGCGCTGACAGCCGAAACGTATGAAACGCACGCGCTGATAGCTACGCGTCATTCTAAAACGCTTCCTAGAAGTTCATACGTTTCAAGCTGTCAGCGCCGACGGTCAGCTTGCGGTCAGCGCGACTCTAAAACCAGCCTAAGAAGTCTACACCGGGCTCATGAAGAGCCCGATAGAAGCGCCCGTGAAGCTCCTTGCTTTGCCATACCTTCTTGCGGTCATCAGTAGAAAGTACTAAAGTACTATTATTATTATTATTATTTTCTCTCGATATTCTTACGGGATCGACACTTATGCGGGTGAAACCGCGGGGCGCTGCTAGTTACCTATAATTATTAATTTTCCCACAAACTCGCAAATTATTCTATGAAAATATTATTGCAATACAGAAGACCATGTACCTATCTACTATACCTACCTACCGAATGTTCTTCCAAAGGGTAGAAATATCAATAAGTAAAAGAATAAATTGTTGGCTCAGCCTCTCTGCAGATTGCTACAAGATCTCTCATAACTACTCGATGATTGCGACCTTTCTCAGAACGCTGACATGGCTTGGTAGACCTTGCAATATAGAATTCCGGATACTCAAATACTAGCGAATATTATTTTATTAAAAACTAGTGACCCGAGGCTGCTTCGCATGAGGGAAATGGCGACATGTCATGACATCGAGCAATATCTGTGATTTATCTTAGTTAAATATTAATAACGTATTCTACACACAAAGCTTCGGAAAAAATGCTCTAGTGAAATAATGGTGAAAACCGCATTAAAATAATTATATTGTGGTGTTTAGAAGATCAAAGTGGTTGCACAGGAAAGCGACTTTGTTTTAAACTATGTTAAGAATATAATCAGGTGAAGGAAGGTTGGCTGTCTGATAATGTTGTGTGACTGCCTTTGATATGACTGGTTTAATACCCATAAGTCAGTCAGGTTAGTTGTCTGTGTGGTGCCGGACTCTAAGAATAGCACCACCCCATACTTCCCGTGGGCGTCGTAAATGGCGACTAAGGGGCGTACCGGAGAATGGGCAGCAGCGTTCTCTATGCATTCCACCAACATACCATACTGCGATCGCCAACCCGCCTGCCAAGCGTGGCGATTATGGCAAACCCCCGCCCCCTTTTGGGGGAGGCCTATGTCCAGCAGTGGACGTCTTTCGGCTGGGATGATGATGATGATGGTGTATACCCAAGTTGGGTAAAGAGTTATTGAGTTTTGTCCAGCACGCGCAGCATGACCCTCCGTAGAAACGGATTTTGTCGACGGAAGAATAGACAAAATGACCGATTGTAGAAATATTTGTACGCATTCTACGCGTCTAAGCATGGCAATGTGTTATTTTGTCTATTCTTCCGTCAACAAAACGTCGTCATGCTACGCGTGCAGTTCGGATTGGTAGATGACTCATGTCTTCGATTTTTTTTTTGATCTAGGATACCAGTTTCCTCACGATGTTTTCCTTCACCCTTTAGAGAGCAGTTGTGATGAAATAATTTAAACAAAGTAAAGCATCTGTCGAGGTTCGAACCTACGACTTACCACACGTAAGTCGCGGCGGTTACCACTGGGCCACCACTGCTCTCTTAGGGCCGGTTTTTAACTCAACCAATTTTTAAAAATAGTTACTATATTTATATTACCGGCCCATACCTACTCACGCCTAGTAACGATTAAAAATAGGTATCAAACTGACTTCAATCTACATATAAAACAGCCTTTTTTTTTTTTTTTTTTTTGCGGATGGGAAATCATCAAATGACTCCTCCCGCTCTGGGTGGAGCGGAAGGGAGTGTCAGACTCTTACTGACTAAAACCCACCCGTGTTCCTTCCTTAGCCCTTTATGTTCCGGGCCAGCGGTAACCCTTTCGGACAATCCCGCTGACCCGGCAGGCTTCGGCCCTAAGGGGCCCCTCCCCGATGCTGACATCTCTTTGAGGCGCGCGTGGAACACGTACGCGCCGTCCGGCACGGGCCTGGTCCTGATCGGGCGGTGAGCTACCCATTACTCTCCGCCCGCAGGCCCGCGCCTACGGTGGCCGGGAGTCGTCATGCGGCTCCCGACGCCCGGAGCGTCTCCCGCGGCGGCTGGGACGGGAGGCTCTCTCCCTGAGCCGTTCCGCCACCTCCTTCGCTAGCATGACTGCTTCGCAGAAGGAGGTGACTGCCTCCCACTCCCTCTCGCCCCGGACCATGGCTTGCACCAGGGCCGGAGGCGAGAGGTCGCCGTCGCTGCCAATCGCCTCTACGAGGACACGGCGGTGCTCCGCCCAAGCGGGGCAGACCTCCACCGTGTGCTCCACCGTGTCCTCTGGGCGATCCTGACAATGGTGACACCCGGGCGTTTCCTCCCGCCTGATGATGTGCAGGAACCTTCCGAAACTTCCGTGTCCGGTGAGGACCTGCGTCAGGCGGTAGGTGAGGGCACCGTGGCGCCTCTCTAGCCACTCCTCAAAGAGGGGTCTTATCGCCGCTATCGCGGCGTGCCCTGCGCTGGGTTGCGACAGTCGCTCTTTCCATGCCGCCATGAGATCGCGCCGGAGATCCGTCCGCTCCGCAGCGATTTGCCGCGGAAGCGGATCCTCCCCCGGCGTAGTGCCTCCGCGCGCCACTCATACAGGCGCGCGAGGACCATCGCCTCCAGATCCCATGGCGGCAGTCCGGCAAGGAGGCTTGCCGCCTCGCCAGAGATCGTGCGGTAGCCCCGGATAGCCCTTATGGCTACCACCTTCTGGGGCGCGTTCAGGTAGTGGACGGCTCGCCGCCGCAGTGAACGCGCCCACACCGGGGCCCCGTATATGGCCATGGACCGCACGACCCCCGCGTAAAGCCTCCGGCAGGAGGCGTTTGGCCCCCTCAGGTTAGGCAAGAGCCGCTTGAAGGCGGCCCCGGCCCGTTCCAGTTTGGGGGCTAAACGTCGGAAATGCTCCACGAAGTTCCACCGGCTGTCGAGGACGAGACCCAGGTATTTCATCGTCATCCCGACGCCGATGTGAACCCCTCCTACCGTTAGTTGGGATCCCGATGGCGGCGCGTTCCGGGGCCCATGAAACGACATGGCCTCGGACTTGTGCAATGCCACCTCGAGACCCAACTGCCGGATCCTCTCCACGACTATCGCAACCCCGCGTGTCATCGCGTCGGCCGCCGCCTGATGCGACCTCCCCTGCGCCAGGACCAGCGTGTCGTCAGCGTAGCAAACCACGCTGACGCCATCAGGGAGGTCGGCGCGCAGCACCCAGTCGTACCCGATGTTCCACAGAGGCGGCCCCAGGACCGATCCCTGTGGGACACCGCACGACATCTCTCGCCGGTTCCACTCCCCATCGCGACCGGGGTAGCTGACGGCTCTTTCCGTCAGATACGCCTCGACTATTCGACGGAGGTAGGGCGGCACCCGGTGATACCGGAGTGCCTCCACAATGGTGCTCCAGGGGAGGGTGTTGAACGCGTTGGCGATGTCGAGTGACACCGCCACGACGACCCCACCCCGGGACACCGCGTCCCCCGTCGTGAGGGCTCTCACGCGCATGATGGCGTCCACCGTCGAGCGCCCCTTGCGGAAACCAAACTGGCTGTCCGCAAGGTCCGGCCCCGTCCTCACCAGGTGCCCGACGAGGCGGCCCGCAATCACTCTCTCAAAGAGCTTGCCGACCTCGTCGAGCAGCACGATGGGCCGGTATGCGGACGGAGAGTCCGCAGGGCGCCCTGGCTTCCGAATGAGGACCAGCTTCCCCGTCTTCCAACGGCGTGGAAACTGGCCTCTCTCCAAACATGCGCTTAAGAACGCCTCCAGTCGAGGCCCGAGAGCCCTCGAGGCCAGGACCCAGGCTTTACCTGGCAAGCCGTCGGGTGCTGGGGCGGTATTTTTGGCCTTCAGCCTTCCTACCGCCGCTCTCAGTTCTACCCCGGTCACTGCAGGGATGTCGTCGTCATCCGCGTGGTCCGCTTCGGGCACCGCAATTGGCGGAGCCATGGGCGGGGGAGTGTGCTCCCCCCGTGAAGGGAACAGAGCGCTCACCATCTCCTCCACCAGCTGGGGGCGGAGACTCTGCGTCAGCGGGGGGGCCCAGGTGCGGAGTTTATTCCGCACCATTTTATAAGGGCGCCCCCACGGATCTCTGTTCAGAGACTCCACCATCTCCTCGCGGGCCACATCCTTGGCCCGCTGGACAGCCTCTTGGAGGGCGGTCTTCGCCGCTCTGTACCCCTCGTACAGCTCCGCCTCCGTGGCTTCCGCATCCGGAGGGCGAATGCGGAGCCTGCGGTGCCTGGTGTAAAGGTGTCGCGCATCGACGCACGCCTTGCGTAGCGTCTCCAGCTCCTGCGACCACCAGTACACCTGACGTCGGGCGCGTCCTGGCCGGACTCGGGGCATTGCCACGTCACAAATTTCGGACATGGCCTCCCGGAACCACTCCGCCTCATCGTCGATATCGGCAGGCCTGTCCGGTGATGACACCCAGGCCTGCACGATCGAGGCTTCCAGGAGGAGCTCCCGGTCCAGCTGTTTTAGCGCCCACCGCGGACCACTCGGGGCCTGTTGGACCAGCGCGCTAGAGGTCTGGGCGGAGACGTCGAACCGGATATACCGGTGATCGGAGTAGGTCTCCACCCCCTCCATGACGCGCCAGTCAATGACGCGTTGTGACAGAGCGGGGCTGCCGAACGAGATGTCCACCACGGACTCACCCCGCATCCGCACACACGTGGGAACAGAACCCCGATTTAGGACGACCAGGCCTGTTTCCAGAGCCCAGTCCTCCACCATCCTGCCCCGCACATCCGTGTAACGGGAACCCCAGGCCAAATTCTTGGCATTGAAGTCCCCGAGCACTAGCACGGGGAAGGGATGGTTTCCGGCGACAAAACAGCCTGGATTAAACAAATTTTATCCAAAACTCCCATCAATTTTAACATCAACAAAAACAAAACAGAACCCACGACACAAACAGCTTGAGATTGCAAACAAAAATAAGAGCACGTTGAAAGTTCAATTTTCCAATACATTAGGATCGTACCGTTTGCGAGTAGTCGTGATTGATTCACAGACCGTGCCACCGATCCCGGTGATTGATATCTGAACGGGGTGTTTAGTGTACAATCATGTGCGGCAAACTATTCGGTGGTTGTGAAATGTTTTTTGTATTGTGTGCTGTGTAATAGGTACAGAGAACGTGGTGAAACTTTCTGGAAGTAATCTATTCTTAGAAACCAGAAGCGGAATATATTGAAAAACAAATTACTAAATGACCTACAAAGTTACATTTCTTACAAGTTATTTTTAATTAGCAACAAGCACATAGGTAAATAACCAATGATATTATAAGTAAAAACCTATAATATCATTGTAAATGACAGGTGTATAAGAATTATGGAACACGACTCTAATCAACACTATAACGTGCCTAGAATACGCCCATTGCATCCCAAAACCAAGCTGCAAGCAGACCAGCGCCCATTGACAGCGCACCATGCCTTTTTCTTATAAACTGTCACTTGACCGTGTAGGTTGGAAGAAGGAGTATCTAAGACTATAATCTCGTCGTTTCAGCCGATAGACGTCCACTGCTGGACATAGGCCTCCCCCAATTTTGGGGGGGGGTTTGCCATAATCGCCACGCTTGGCAGGCGGGTTGGCGATCGCAGTATGGTATGATGGTGGAATAAATAGAGAACGCAGCTGCCCATTCTCCGGTAAGACCCTTAGTCGCCTTTTACGACACCCACGGGAAGTAAGGGGTGGTGCAATTCTTTAAGTCCGGCACCTCACAGGCAATAGACTATAATCTAGTCCGCGCGGAACTGTTGGCCGCGCCTTGGGTGGGGTTGGGGGTGAGGGCGGCGGGGTTGCCTATTGTTCGCAAAGCACGTACTGAGTAATGACAAAGCGCCCCCTCCCCTCCGTCTCACCGCTCACATACCTAAGGCGCGGCCAACTATTTCCGCGTGGACTATAGTAATAAAGCTGAAGAGTTTGTTAGTTTGTTTTTACTTCTGGAACTACCAGTCGGATTAGAAAAGCTTTTTGCCTTTGATAGCCCAATCCTTGAGGAAGGCTATAAGATAATTAACATCACGCTAGGACCCTTAAGAACAACAAGGAAAAAGTCAGAAAGAACGCTAAGCGAAAACGAAGAAATAGCGCGGGCAGGCTATGCGATGTGGGGGTCGTGCGGTCCATGGCCCTTTACGGGGCACCAGTGTGGGCGCGTTCACTGAGGCGGCGACCAGCCCGGCGGTTGAACGCGTCCCAGAGGGTCATGGCCGTCCGGCTAGTCCGGGGTTACCGCACGGTCTCCGGGGAGGCAGCGAGCCTAAAGCGAGGCCAAAGTCCTCGCTCACATATGGGAGTGGCGAGAGGAGGTAAAACGCCGGGGCGTAACTCCGCTGCCGCGAGAAATCGCGGCGCAGCGGACAGAACTCCGGCGGGATCTCATGGCGACATGGAGAGTACGACTGTCGCAACCCAGTGCTGGGCACGCCACAATTGCGGCGATAAGTCCCCTCTTTGAGGAGTGGCTAGGGAGGCGCCACGGCGTCCTCACCTTCCGCCTAACGCAGGTCCTCACCGGGCACGGCTGCTTCGGGAGGTTCCTGTTCAGAATAGGGCGGGAGGAAACGCCCGGGTGTCACCATTGTGTGGATCGCCCGGAGGACACGGTGGAGCATACGGTGGAGATCTGCCCAGCTTGGGCAGAGCACCGCCGTGTCCTCACGGAGGCGATCGGCGGCGGCGATCTCTCGCGTCCGGCCCTAGTCCGGGCCATGGTACGGAGCGAGAGTGCATGGGAGGCTGTCGCCTCCTTCTGCGAAGCAGTGATGCTCGCGAAGGAGGAGGCCGAGCGCGTGAGGGAGAGGCAATCCTTGCGCCCTCACGCCCCTAGCTGCCGCAGGAGACGCCCTGGGCGTCGGGAATCGATAGCCGATTCCCGGCCACCGTAGGCGCGGGCTTGCGGACGGCGAGCAATGGGCAGCTCGCCGTCCGGTAAGGACCAGGCCCGGGTCGACGGCGCGTTGTGTTCCACGCGCGCCTCAAGGAGATGTCAGCACCAACTGACGGGGTCCGCTAGGGCCGATGCCCGCCAGGGTCGCGGGTTGTTCGAAAGAGATACCGTGGCCCCTGGCACAGGCAACTGAAGGAACACGGGTGGGTTTTAGTCAGTAAGAGTCTGACACTCCCTTCCGCTCCACCCAGAGCGGGAGGGGTCATTTGATGATTTCCCACCCAAAAAAAAAAAAAAAAAAAAAAACGGGATGGGTCTGGGAACAAAATAATTCTCGCGGACGAAGTCGTGGGCAGAAGCTAGTGGAATATAATGTAGTGGATGCAAAATTTAAGAGAGACCTTAGACAAGAAAGCCTTAAGAGCGTTTACGCCGTACAGCATTTCATACAAACTTTCAAAGCCTTGTTTTTCGAAATGAATGAACCGATTTTAATGAAAAATCATACGCATAAGCAGGATACAAAGGTCTAAAAAGTTAGTAGAGAACATTTTCGAAATGTCTCATTTAAAAAAAGATAACTGAAAATCTCTGTTTCTATGGAATATTTAAAATCGGCTTAATTCGGCTGTAACACTATTTTTCGAAAATGTTCTCTACTAACTTTTTACACCTTTGTATCCTGCTTATGCGTATGAAGTTTCATTAAAATCGGTTTATTCATTTCGAAAAATAAGGGCTTGAAAGTTTGTATGAAATGCCGTACGGCGTAAACGCTCTTAAGGGATATTAAGGGGTGACGTTGCTAAAAATTAAGTGAGAAAAGTATTTGAACAAACTGTCGAAACCTGCAGTGACTGTGTATGACTGTGCAGTGACTGTGTGTGTATTGAGGAAAGATGACTCAATGATAGCCAAGGTTCAGAATTCAGTTAAACGTCTGATATGCTATGTGTTGATTCCCTGACCCTCAGGACTCTGTGTGCCCAACCTAGGGGTTCTACTTCCAGACCGAGAGCAGGGTAACTAACTATCTACATATCGCACGCTGCTCCAATCTGCACGCTACTCTCATGTGCACGCTACTCCTGACTGTGAAAAAATGTGCGCTATCACACGCTAACTGCAGCCTTTCGAAGGCCTGACGGGCCTCTTGCTAAGCCTGTGCTGACAAGTCCCACTGTGTCATAAGCTACAAACCGCGATACTATTTCTACCTTGAAAGTGCGAGTGCTCAGGGGGCCTAAAAAGGCCACTTTAGCAGAATCATAAAAGGAAGTTAAGTTAATCGTATCAAATCCCATTGGTGAAATATTTTTCAGTAATATTTTTTGTCTGTGCTAAAATACCAATCAATCCAATCCGAATCCAATCCCAATCTCTTTGATTGTACCTACGTAGTGCAGCGAAAAAAATAAAAACATGGACTGTCTTCGCCATTTTATAATTCATAATGTTATCCTTTTATGATTCTCCAAAGTGGCCTTTTTATTAGGGGATCACTTCTTTTCGCATAATGTTCTTTGTTCTAATATACTTCGGCATAACGATTTTGACACAATTTGTTTTGGCATAATAATACTTCGGCATAATTTTTTTAGGCATACATTTTATGTTTGCATAATCATCTTAAAGACTAATTTGTTTTGGCATAAATTTGATTCGCATAACGTTAGTAGGCCTAATGACTATTAGCATAATAATATTTAGGCATACAATTAATTCAATTTAATATGCTGTGCAACAAAAGTTAGTGACAGAACCGAATTGCTGCAAAACCGACTTCACGTAGTCTTGTTTGTCCTACCCCTAGAGTGTAATTTAAAATCGCGTAGGCGCGTAGGGGCGAGGCGGCCCGTGGGCTGAGGAGCAGGCGGCTGCGAGCGATCCGCCGCGGCTGAGGCTGGCCGGCGAAGCCGGCCAACAAGCCGAAGCTGCGGTGGTGAGCGAAAGCCGTCTGCGACGATTAGCACGCGTGGGGCCGCCGGAGGCCCGCAGCGCCGGAGCCGTGACAGAAACCCTGCCTGCTGCATGTTGCATGCTCGCTTGAATGCTGCATGCTGCATGCTTGCTTGCATGCTGTATGCTTGCTTGCATTCTGCATGCTTGCTTGCATTCTGCATGCTTGCTTGTTTGCTGCATGCTTGCTTGCATTCTTGCTTGCATGCTGTATGCTTGCTTGCATGCTGTATGCTTGCTTGCATGCTGTATGCTTGCTTGCATGCTGTATGCTTGCTTGCTTCATGCTTCCTACAGCGAAAAAAAAACACACAAAATTGTTCAATACGTTATATTATATTAATATGTTATATATTACCTGATTCAGGAGATATGGTTTTTTTTCAATCGTCGAAATAAATTGGTATATCCTCTTCGGGCAAAGGAGATTGACCAAAAGCAGTCTTGAAAAGTTGCACGTATGAAAACCAAATTAATATACAAATTATTTGCTTATTTTTTACAAGCTTTTCACTTCAGGAATTTTGTTTTCGTATCCGGAATTATGATTTTAAGATAAACAGTAAATTAACGATTGCTAGGTACATTTCCGTATAGTCATGATGGACGTTTCGTTCTCTTCATTTGTACTAGTTACGTAAGTATGCGCCTTTACATAAAAACTTCACAAAAATGATATTAAACTCATAAATAGCTAAATAATTAGTAATATCATAATTATAACGTAGGTACTGTATAATATATATTTCGTAGTTCCGTTGTGAAAATATTTATTTTTGTGTTTCGTCTCACGCAGATGCAACTGTCAAGGCAGATGACAGACGTACCGGTAGGGATGACGATTATTCCTAAACAAGATCGATTTTTAAATCTATCCGAATCGCAGGAAAGAATCGATTCAGCAATAAATTGAGTTCTGATAGATCTGTTCCCGCCATTATTCTACATCGACAGATTTACTATAGATAAAATCACTTATTCGTTTTGGTGTTGCCAGCGTAATTAGTCGAACTGTAATGAATAATCGAATACAAAATAAATTAAATAATATTCTTGGTTACAAAAAAACAGAATAAAGAAACTGCGTATCAAAACTTAAAAGTTGCAATCCGCAGGAAAAATATCGGAACTCGTTTTCAAGTTTCTAAAATCGATTAAAAAAATCTATAATTCATTGTTTAAGATCGATAAAAAAAATCAATTTACTTGACCTATAAAATTGATTCTAGATCGCCAACCCTAAGCCGGCGCCGCCATTACTGTTTATGTGTCGATTGAGAATAGTCTCTCCACTTAGATCTTACTTAGATAGTAATACTTACGGAATTATTCATTCGGTTATTCAGCAGCTGTTCTCTTATTTTGTTTTTAACTATCTTTGTTGTTTTGTACCTACATGAGTGATCTGTGGTCATTTTATAAGTTGCGAGTAGCTTAGACATAATTTTTAGGTTATCTCCGAATTTGTTTAATTACTTTAAAACTCGGATACTTGTGTGAAAATGAACACTTTTATTTAATAGTATATAAAGCGTAGTCTATAATAAATAAAGATTTATTGTGTTTCAACTTAAGACGGATTTCCATACATCGTTGGTCATGATCCTTTATGCTTTAGGATATTATGCTTAAAAAAGTTATGCTTTAAAACTTTATGCTTAATACATTTATGCTTTAGAATATTATGCTTAATCATTATTATGGCTAGAGAAATTATGCTTAAAAAAAATATGCGTAAGCTGTTATGCGTAATTATATTATGCGAAAATATAATTGTGCCAAACAAAATTATGCTAAGTTATATTAGGTCTTAAAATTTTATGCAAATGGATAGGGAACCTTTATTAGGCCCCCTGATCAGATGTTAAAGTGGACAAATGCGCCTAACAACACAACCTCCCAATCCTGTAAGATTGATGTCAAAAATGTAGATACAAAAACTGCTTCCACATATTAATAAGGACTTTTCTCCAGCTTTAAAATAATTGTATTCCCTTCCCTATACGCACAATTCCCTAGAACACGCAAACCCGCAAAATAGTAATAGGTTTATCGCCGTCCCCTTTCGCACAACGAACACAATAACTGATTTGAATACACTCCGATTGAATACAAATCAATTCATAATGGACCCGTCGAGGGTAGACAAACAAAAATTTTATGGAAATACAAATTCCTTCGATTATTGTCTTTTTTCTATGCGTCCAGATTGTTAAATTTGTTTGCCTAGGACCCGTGCAGAATATTTAAGTGGGTATCGTATCCGGTGGTGAATGTCCATTACAAAACTTGGTCCTTGTATGGATAGCAAAGGACTACAAATGATTCTTTTACACCCCGAATTTCATTAGCAGAAACGCCCGCTAAGGGGGATTTGTGATCACATTTTAGTACTTTAAATACAGACAATCTTGGAACCAGTCGAATAGGCGTGGCGGTGCTCGGGGGAGGCCTATGTCCAGCAGTGGACGACTTTCGGCTGAAATGATAATGAATCGTCAACATTATTCATTAATATCCCAAGATGTCAATCAACAGCTGAAAAATGAATGTCCTATAAGTGAAACAGAAAAAGCTTATCATCCATCTTTTCGTTTAGTTTTCGTTGGTGTTCAAATTCATGCATTAGCGAGCTAATTTCAGTCTCATATGGTCTCATCTAAATTCACTCTTTAAGCCAAACGGGATAAAGTAAGTCAATTCTTCAACGTCACTTTGCATTATTTCAATGCTTGTAAAGAAATGGGGGAAATAAAACGTTTCAGCTGCGTATTTCCCATGTAGTATGAGAATGTTGCGTGTTTGAGACATGCCATCAGCACCCCTCTAGGGGTTTTGTTATTAGTACCTACTATACCTTGTTATATAGTTTCGATCGTTTTGTTGTGTTCATGGTATAAATTGCTATGGGAGATAACTTGGTAATGGTCATTTCAGTCGAAAGACGTCCACTGCTGGACATAGGCCTCCCCAAGCATCGCCACTTTGACCGGTTTTGTGCTTCGTTATCAGGTCATCGGTTCATCTTGTGGGAGGCCTTCCAGCTCTACGTCTTCCGGTACGCGGTAATTATGGTAATGCCTCTAATATAATCAAATCCTTTAGTAATCGCAATAAGCGTACTGCTGCGACGATCTAAACATAATCCGTTACCCTTTTTACCCGACTGCGGCGAAGCCCAAAAGGAGGGTTATGTGTTTGACCTGTATGTATGTATGTATGTATGTATGTATGTATGTATGTATGTATGTATGTATGTATGTCCGTTTCTTTGTTCCCTCGTAACTTCTAAACGAATGAACGGATTTTGATAAATTATACGTCTTTAGATTTGTCTTGGTGGCGCGAGTGTCACTGGGTATATCAAAATTGAAAAAATATAAAATGGCCGATTTTTGGCGCAATATTATGTCTTCAAAAAAAATTATTTTTTCGAAACCTATCGAGTGGGGTATCAAAATAAAGGGTTTTTAAAGGTGATTACAAAAATATATACAACTTATATGGATAAAAGTAATTCGAAGTGACAAATCGTAAAAAAACACGTACCACGAGCTAAATCGTCTGCGAAATCTTTCACATTTATTTTGTAAACTAAAAAGCTGGAAATAAAAAAGAGTTATTCAAAAAAATAAAAAACCCGACTGCGGTAAAAAACTGAAAAGTTAAAAACAAGCCCATTTTAAATTAAATAAAAGTTGGAAGCAGACGGGACCCATATAATCATTTTTATTATATTTTCAAATTCAAATGGGTCCCGCCTGCTTCCAACTTTCATTTAATTTAAAATGGGCTTGTTTTTAACTTTTCAGTTTTTTACCGCAGTCGGGTTTTTTATTTTTTTGAATAACTCTTTTTTATTACACTAACGTCACACCTAGCAAAAAAAGCTGCCAAGTGCAAGTCGGACTTGCACTCGAAGGGTTCCATCATCTGCATAGCCTTTTCCCAACTGTGTTGGAGGCGGCTTCCAATCTAACCGAATGCAGCTGAATACCAGTATTTTACATGAAGGGACTGCCTATCAGACCTCCACAACCCAGTTACTGGGTAAATACGATACCCCTTGGTAAGACTGGTTATCAGAGGTTCGGGCTTCTGACTACCCGTAACGACTGTCATAGATCTACGAATGACAGACGGGCCCAACGGCTTAACGTGCTTTCCGAGGCACGGAGGGGTCTCCGTATGTAAAGATGGTCACCCATCCACAGACCAACCGCGGCAAGCGTAGCATAACCTGATCGATCGACCTGTGCGGCTGTTATTATTTAGACACGAGCTCCTCTCTCGAAGGGTTCCACCGTACAATATTTAACACGCTGTGTGAAAATTTCAAGTGTCGGTATTACGGGTCAAAAGATACAGCCCTGTGACAGATGCACGGACAGTGGAGCCTTGGTAAATAGGGTCCCGTTACCACCCTTTGAGTACGAAACCCTAAAAATCGTCAAAAGCAAAAAAACAACGGTTCCTAAAGTTAGTGCCACGCAAAGGCTAACACCGTTTCTAGCATAACTAATACTTAAGATAGTAGAAAAAACATGATTGCGATCTATTCTACACCCAAAAACATACATTACTTAGGTCCCTAGAATTAATTCTATTTTATTGTAATTTTTGACGTTCAAAAGTGCCTTTTAAGTGCCTATTTGACATAAATGCTTTGATCATACAAAGTGTGTATGTTAACATAAGTTTTACCAACACAACATCAAAAACATGGGTCACCTTTTGGGCCTCTATCTACTCTTTCCCACTTATCTTCACGCTCATTAGCTCTTCTGTGTGAGCAGAAAGGTCCGTTTAATGCGGTCGCGGAAATAACATGTGGACTGTAAAAATACATGTACCCTATAAGTACCCTTGAAGTACACCCAATGTTATGTGTTATCTCTTAAGGAATTAATTGTACCTTCGCATGCAACAGGAAGTTTCGTCCTCGAAAGGAAGGTTGACAAAAATGGTGATGGATAAACATTAAGGGGCTTTCATGAACTAAAGCGCGGTCACTGTCGGACTGCTTATAAAAGTAAGAGAAGCGCGATGACACAACCCTGGTAATTTATTGCAAAATATGAAGCAATTATTTTATTACAAAAAATCTATTGTTTGGACTAAAAAATTAAAACAGTAGTGTTTTAATATGTTGCTTGTAGAATAATCTGACAAAAATCAGAATGATTGTATGTATACTTATTAGTATGGTTTTTATTGGAGAAAAAAGTTTTTAGAGGTATTTTCATGATTTTTTCTATCTTATCAAATTAGTTGTATTATGTTTTAAACACACTATCTACCTAGCATATATTCTGAAGAATATCATATATTTTTCTGAGTCGATCAGTTACTTTTATTGTTTCTAAAACTTACTTTTTTTGTGTTTATGTCCTGTAAGCTAAGGAATTAATTGTACCTTCGAATGCAACAGGAAGTTCCGTCCTGGAAAGGAAGGTTGACAGAAATGGTAATGGATAAACATTAAGGAGTTAGTCTGAAGAAACAGAATACCCGCCTATGGTTATCCTCCTGCTGAATACAATTCAAAACATAGAAATTGCTGCCTTTAACCTTTAGTCTGCCGGAACGTAGATCTATGCGAGACACAATGGCTTTTTAATTGTGTCTGTAATTACGGCACACAAGCGGATAAGCACTATTTTTGTTTTAGAATGAATTCTAAAACAAAAATAAAAATTAACCTATAATGTTCCCATTGGTAAGACACAGGCCTCCTCTCAGTGAGATAGCCCAGTGAGGGTTGGTAATGGTCACATGTCTTCGAAATTGTGGTTCAAGGACATGCTGGTTTCGTCACGATGTTTTCCTACACCGTTTTGAGAGCAGTAGTGATGGAATAATTCATACAAAGTAAAGCGCTGGTCTGGGTTCGAAGTTCGAACCTACAACCTACAAGTCGTAAGTCGCGGCTGTTACCACTGGGCCACTGCTCTACCGGCTAACTGCACAGGAACTGTTAGAAATAAAAGGGAAATACCTAACAAAAATAGAAAATTAAAACTATTCAGCGAATGTACGACGTCAGCGCATCAAGCTACCCGAAACTGTAAAATGTTCCCAATCAACCTAATGCTAATGCATTAGGCTTAAGGTTGATTGGGAACATTTATATTCACAGCGATAAAGTTGAAATTCGATTAAGTAAAGAAAAAGAAATTTGACAGATTGTAGTAGCTTGATGTGGTGGCGTCTTGGTCTGTACCACACAAACTAGAGAGACATAATATGACAACAGACATAAATAAAATATGACGACAATAGCTATTAATACGCAGTTTGGAAGAGAACCCAATATCGTTATGTTGGTATATATACCTAACAAATCACATACATTACCTAGACTCTAGTACACACTCCATCAACAAGAAAGTCATTCGCAATAAGAATTTATTATGTAATACAACCTCAGTATTGGATCCTATCAAATATTAATATCTGGAATCTGATTAATTTGCTTCTTATTATTGGGTGCTTAATCAAAGTTATGAAGTCACTTTTACGTAGTTTTAGGAGTAATAAAACTTGGACAAATAACATGAATATTTAGCCAGCCACTTCTTTTTCTTTAATGATTGACTTGGCCTTCATCAACCGCTTCCTAGATTCTTATCCCGCTCATCATATCGCTTTATCTTATAATTGGGTCGCCGCAGCACTCCTTTTTCTTCCATATGCAGAAATGATCTACGATACTGACCTGCAGTAGTGGTCTACGTTCCGGAGTTTTCACACTAGGACCTTTTACTTGGACCTATAACATTCGTCGTCGTTTCAGCCGATAGACGTCCACTGCTGGACATAGGCCTCCCCCAATTTTGGGGGGGGTTTGGCATAATCGCCACGCTTGGCAGGCGGGTTGGCGATCGCAGTATGGTATGATGGTGGAATAAATAGAGAACGCTGCTGCCCATTCTCCGGTAAGAACCTTAGTCGCCTTTTACGACACCCGCGGGAAGTAAGGGGTGGTGCAATTCTTTAAGTCCGGCACCACACAGACAAACCTATGACCTATAACATTGCGTTCAAGATATTCACCCATTTTCACAGCACCATCAGCGCTATCGATTGCGCGACAAAAGTCACCGGCCATTTTTATTTATCCCTCTCTCACGTCTCGAAGACGCACCAAATCTTACTCTCCTGAAGTTTTCTTTTTCATCCAAGTACTGGTTTTACTGTCGGGCACATCGTATCCGGACCGACCTTTCTTTTTATTCCGTTCCGGTCTTGTCCCATTTCGCTTTATGTGGTTCCTATGCGGAACTACAAAATTCTGAGTGTCTCGCCCCACTCTCCTAGGGTCGAGTGTTAAAAGTTTTACAGCCCATTTTAACAGTACGGACGGATGGATTGACAAATTGTGCGAGCTACTCTTTTGTCAAGCGAGAAATTGTGAACAGAATGAATTGTAGGCTGCTGGGTGATCTTTAATCTTTATAGGCAGGTTTATTTCATTTTGGTTTGAGCTGTTCGTTTGAGGGATGGGGGAGAAAAGTGGTATACTTTCAACGTGTTTTTATTTTAACAACGTGTTTCATTTATATACGAATTCTTAAAACAAACTCCTTTCCGTTATCCTTCAAATTATGCACGTAAAAATTGTGAGAATCTGTCATATGAAAGGCGTTATCTCAGCATTCCCTAGTAATAAGTACCACAACCATTCTAGTATACAATTGGCCCAATTTACCTACAGCGAAATAGACGCTCGTGTACGATCGAAATGTGTAAGATGAAAACGAAAATCGTGAAAAACCTTTCAAGGAAATAAATAGCAAAGTAAGCCTCTATGCCTCCATATCTCTACAATCACACGTGAACACATCTAACCCTACAACTCCACGTCGATATTATTGAATGTTTATGACGAA